>JAVQJG010111350.1:0-35428 GCA_036024015.1 Craterocephalus amniculus | reverse complement strand
TGAAAAAAACGAAAAAGTAAATCAGGAAAATTTATAATCTCTCACATTGCGGCTGCGAGTCAAACTGTCTTTTGCTGTTTATCTTCGACTTTCAAAGCAGTCGTGCACGACTGAAGTTCTCCATTCGTCAGAAAGGGGTGCGAAATGTTATTGTTCCTCGGCCTGTCTTTCAGTGGGTTGGACTGGACGCAATTAGGTCTACGGGATGAGTGAGAATGATTTGCCTGTTTTTGACCCTGAAAAATCTCTTGTTTTGCGCCGTGGCTGCATCTATTTTATTTTCTCATTAACTTTATATAAAGGGGATCCATCGCTGTCCTTGGTGCTGAATTTGATTTTCTGATTTGGAGCTAAATCTGGCAGCAGATTTCTTCCACGTGTTGTTTACATGTATATTCTGATTTAAAACGTAAGTCGTGTCGCTGTTTTGGGTTCTTTGAAAAGTTTTTGGGTTTATTATTTAGCAGTACGAAAAGCCCTAAATGTCCGTTTTGGTGCAAATCTTGTTTTAGCTTTCCCAAATAATTGTAAGACAAATCCCATTTTGAAATATGTTTACGGTCCAAGAGAAAGTATAAGCACTTCTGTGTTTTATTGGATTCTTTTTATCCCAAAGTTAAGCAATCGAGCAAGAGAGGAGATGAAATTGTGGAACTGTACGTGTTTCCCAACAACCATCTGTATGTTTGAAGGGGCGGCGTCAGGCAGACAAATAGAGGAGAGCTGGTGCGCACAGAGCTTTACTTTTACGCATCAATCGGTTGTATAAGTTACAAGACCATGCTGCACTTGCATTTTATATAGAAAAAAACAGCATTTTCCTTGTAATTAAACTGAGATTCAAGCAGTGTTCAAAGTGAAACCTCGGCGCGAGTGTGACTGTGGAGCAGGTGGCCCCAGAATAATTTCCGTCATGGGAGCGCGTGGATGGAGTTCAGCGCGCCTCGGTGTTGTAGTCTGTGGATATTTAGCCTTTTTCTGCGGTGAATTTGTCCCACCTACTGAAGCGGGCTGCAGGGAGAGGGACAGCCCAAACTGCTGTACCGGCCGGAATAACGACTGTTTTGAGTACACCAGGAGAAAAACGTTGTGCTACTGTGATACCTACTGTCAGAAAACCAGAGACTGCTGCGAGGACTATCAGCGCGTGTGCCAGATATCTGGTGAGTTGCTCGTTCTGTTCTTGTCTGTAAAGTTTCAAATCAGGTTACTTCTGAGTGTATTAAGGTTTTGTGGGCTTGAACACTCAAAACTATGAGCAAAAACACAAGATTTCCTTACATTTCCAAATCTACCCAATGAGCCTGTTGTCCATTCTTATATCATCTGAAGTGGGGTGGCTGACATTGAGGTGACAGAGACAGTGAGACATACTACACATAGCTGTCTCATTATGGCTGTTTGTTTTGGGTTAGCAGCCAGAAGTAACCACTTGTACAGAAAATAAAAGGTATCCCCTGTTTGTCTTAAAAGAAAGTTGTGTGAATATTTTTATGATTGTCGTGTTGATCCTTGGCCTGCACAATAAAGCATGAAATTACAGAGCCTTGCCATTCAGTGGTTGGACAGTGGTGTGAGTGATCACAGTTGTTTTTTCATGGCCGAACATAGCTATACTTTGAAGTCAATCACTCACAAACTTTAAGAGTGACCTCTTCCCCTCATCACTCTGGCTGCTGCTATATAAGGTCAAATGAAGGAATGGACACCATGGTAACAGACTGCCAAAGATGGTCAGGATTATAGTTGTGCCTGAGATGTGACAGATAGGAAACACTGAGCTTTGACTGAGACGGTCCTTACGGCTGAGACGACTCACAAGGAGTGATTATTTGTGAGTGGACAAACTGAGAGCTGTTTTAAGTGCACAGTAACAAGCACCTGCAGGGTCAATCCTATGGCTTAAAGAGCTGTTGAAGTGCTGCAGTAATCCCTTTATTTAGGCACATTTAAGGTAGCAAACCTTTGTCAGAGCGGTGTCTCTTTACTGTGATCTAAACACGCTGTCTAATCGTGACGTGAGTCATTTATTTCAAAGTGTTTGCAGAAGTACAGTGATGGAAGTAATGACAGTCTGAAACTAAACTTGGAAATAAAAACTCTTCAAACTTCAGGAAGCATCACTTGCACAAGTTTTTATTCACAAATCTTTCAGTGAGGCATGCAGAAACAGAATTTACAATCCCACGTGTCTACAGACTTGTGAGTTAACGGTGAGTGCAGGCGAACGTCTCAGCTTCACCATGTTGTTTAAAACCTTTTGACACAGGTTAAAACTGACATATGCTCTGTTTTGTTTCCACGTCACACAAAGATATTTAACATAGTGCACCTCATGTGTTCCTCTGATGGCTCAATACTGGTGTGACCAACAGCAGTCATTCTGTGTCATGCTGCAGGAGCTGCAGGGTGGAATATGTTCTCCAGCTGGATGTGGGTATCACACTGTAACTGTAAATCAAAGCACGTCTACTGAAAATTCCTCATGTGAAAGAAATTAGCAGTCAGCTGCTGTGGTTTGTGAAGTCTCCTTTTTAGAGTTTCCATAGCTAAGTCTGGACACGAGAAGGATGCTAAGTTAACCATGACCTGTTCATGGATCACTTACCCAAAGTGATGCTTAGAAAACACCCGGACTTCCTGTGCCACTTGAGCATCTTCCCAGTATAAACACAGGATGGATCTGTTCCATCAAAGCACCCTGATATTTTATCACCCACTCTGACCTTTATCTGGGTGAAATCCAACAGCCAGGTAGCACATCAAGGAGCTGGCCTGTGTACTATCTGCCACAGGATGTTATTAACTTTTGTCAGGTGTAGATGTTCAAAGAGCTCAGAGTGGATAACTTCAGAGGAAAGGCCAAAACTCCACACTGCACCATTCAGATAGAAACACTTACGGCTGTGATACAATTCTCCTCAGAAGATGCCATTCAAGAGAATTATTTAGCCGACATGTGCAAACATTTGAAGGCTATTCTTAGACTCTTGCTGTTTCGCAGTGATGGATCAGCGACAACAGTCAACAAGAACAAAGCATATCTGTTAATACTGGTAAGAGATGTAGCTGAGCATGACTTCAGTGGTACTGAAAGTTCCAAAATGTCGCAGCTTGCCAAGACATCTTGACTTTCTTACAGTGATTATGATTTTCTGCACCTCCTAAGGGTTTTCTTCTTTTTTTATTTGTTGTCCAGCTGAAAAATACACGTAGCTCCATGTTAATCTGAGACAGATCATGTCAGTATGTAATGGAAGATGCAGCTAGTTTGCATAGTCTGGAAGAAAACCCCACTTTTTCCCTTTGGCTGAGAGGAACTTGGTTCCAATGGTAAGGCACACCGGAGGAATCACCAAAATGTACAGTAGCACTCCTTTTTATTTTAAAGCTGGTGTCACTGTTAAAGACTTTGTAGATCAGACTGAATGGCTGCTGATCAAGACAGTGCCTCTGCTCCACCTTACACACTTTCAACCTTGCTCCTACCACAAAGATAAAAAAGTTAGGCTGAATAATTCCTTATTTAATCCAGATTTTAGGTGCTATGGAAGGAGAATTTAACCAAACACATTAAAACTGCAAGTGGAGTGCATGAAGCAGGCTCATATTAAGATTTTGGACTTGTCTTTCTAAAGTTAACTGTGTCAGAAAGCGGAGAATAATCTAAAAAGTTCTGTTTGGACGGCTAATTCTGCCAGGATGAGTAATCTCATACCCAAACACTATCCTTCCAGATTTATAGAAAGATTTGAGGAAAATGTATAAACTTTTTTTTTACATTTTTATCCAGAATAACTACAAATTACTTTTTATTGTAACTTCCCCCTTTTCTAATTACAACATTTTTTCTTCCATACATCCTTTTGGGAATAAATCTCAAATTTATGTATTTATAGACATATTCTGTTGAAAAGTTTGTATGTGTCAAACCATACTTACAGCACATCTCCCATCAAGATGATTCCTCTTCACAGACTCCAGAGATCATGCAGCCCCACATGATCCTGGAGGAGGCAGTTTCTCTCCTCTACTGCTGTGGTGTCTGGGACATTTCACTCTAACAGGAAGACAAATTCTTCCCTCTTCCTCAGATAAATGAGAATAATCATTCCACACTCGCGCCTGCAAGCATCCCTGCTTCTTTTCTCTTGGGCACTGTATGTTGCAACGCCATGATATCTGCTCTTTTCCACCTATTTCACTCCCTTTTCCATTTTATGGCTTCCCACATGCTCTGTCTTTAACCTGAAATGGACCAGCTGTTTGAATTTTTACTGTTCATGTATTGTGGTCTCCATGAGCTGCATGCAAACATGATGTCTGACATCTGGCCTTGCCATGACAAGAAATACAGATTTTTCTTACTTCTTTTTTTAAATCTAGTTTTGTTTTATTGATATTTAATAGTAAGGTTTAGGAAACTAGTCTGTGTTGTGGTCCGAAGTAACCAGGACAAATTTCAGGTGCAGGTCACTAATTATGGACGCAGTACACCGACAGCCACAGACAGATGAAAAAACTGACACAGTTTTTCCTTTTGTAAAAATGCATTTAGTTGGATAGAAAGATCTTTGTCAGTCTGGTGAAATTCTATCTTTTGCACATTATTTAGGGCATGCTATTAACTATAGTGCCACAGTAAAGTTATATGTTTGTGGAACTGAGCTAGTGACTGGAACAGACATAGAGTATGTCCTCCTCAGCATGAATTTTAATGGCTGATCTGCCTTTTCTCTGTGGGTCTGCATGCCTTTTCCTACTGTACACACTGTACTATGCTGCAGTCTGCTGGCTCAGTCTGATCATATCTCAGTCTAAGATCAACTAATCTGTCTTTGTCTTTCCATGAAGTGAGTTGACTAATTTAGAATTGTGTATAATAGTCACACAATTTCCAGCATGGTAGCATGAACATTTCACTGCTAGTATTTATTCCTTCACCCCAAAACTAGACACATTTTTTCATGGTTATTTTTCATTTGCTTCTCTGTAAGGAAAAGGATCGGGTAGGGTGTTGTGAAGCAAAAAAAAAACAACAAAAAAAAAACCTTTGCAAGATTCTGTAGTTTAAAAAGAGAGAAAAAATCTGTCTCAAATGTGTTTGTAATGAATGTCATAGATGAGTTGGTTTGTTTAACTCCCCTCTTGTCTACAGGAAACATTTATGTGCCACCCTGTTATTAGGGGACTCTGTGTCTTTCAGCCCTATTAACAGGCATATGGTTCAAGTTGCTGAACATTACAAGGCTTGTCTGATGGGATCGAAGCCTGATTCTGCAGTGGAAGGAAGGGGGCTGTGGTGGTTTGGAGATGTAGTGGCCCTCCAGACCAGCTGGACATCTGTGACCCATCAATGCAGAAGTGGGGGTGGTTGGAAGGGGAAGGGGGACAAAAAAAGGAGACAGATGGAGGAAAAAAGAGAGTGAGCTGGACAAAGTGATAAAGGGGGAGAAAGATAAAGCAAATTGGGCTTTTACCTCTTTTGTTATGATCCAATGTGGAAGGACAACTTAAGAAAAGTGGAAGGGAAAACAAAGGAAAGTGACTTTGAAGAGCTGGATAATGATTTTATCACACTGTAGTTAGAAAGACGACAGCTTGGCTGAAAACTTTTACATTTTACAGTAATAGAAGATGTTGGAAACACCTTCCAGAGTTTGATTGAACCAAAAAACAAACTTCTTAATTTAAGGAAAACTTAGACGTTTAAGTTCCCCAAAGCAGAGTCCGAAGCTAAACATGCTGACAATGAGTAGCATTTGTTTCCTGTATTGGGGTCAGAGGTCAGAGGTGGTGGCAGGATTTCCAACTGGGGACAATCTCATCACAATGGGCTACAGGGCTACAATGGTGACTGTGTGGGTCAGGCTGTCAGCAGGGTTATCATGTGGGTGGTGGGATTGTAGCACCAGAAGCAGAAAAGGGGACCACCACAGTTTAGCCTTTTTCTCCTGACCTCAGGTGGCTCAGGGCCAACAGGCTGGGTCTTCCAGACAGGACCGTTGTCCTGTTCCTGAGTAAGTGGATCAAAGAGATAATAGCTCTGTTTCCCTGTGGGTGCGAGAATAAGTCGACCCTAACAGTTATTTTGCACACCCTCTGCAGCAAAAGGCCTCCTTGCTTATATTTGAGCTGTTGAATGAAACGAAAACAGCAACATCAGAGCTGCCTCTGAACGTCAGAGGATGTAGAGGAGGGAAGGAAAGGCAGGCAGCCAGGAGCAAGGATCGGTGTCCCATCACGCCCTTTTCTAGTGAGTCACATCATTCAAGGAGAAACTCGAGGAATTGTGCACATCTATGAGCTTTAGGGTGAAGGCTGAGGATAAATCAGGGAGGATTTATCAGACACAAATTTTATTTTCTTCCTGCTTGTGTGTGTGTGTGTATATATGTAGTGATCTGGGAAAGGCGAGTATCAGGTGGGCAGCACTAATTTGCAGGAATGCAGAGATTCCACCGTGGCTTTGTGGATGGGCTGTGCCACTAAGGCAGCCGCCCCCACCCATTTGAAACCCCAACAGGACCATGGGAATAAACTGAACAGGCGGCACCTTAAAAGCTCTCTTTTTCCTGCTAACACACACACACACACACACGCACGCACACACGATTACTCACTCGCAGCACTGATGGATGAGTGACTATTATGAAAATAGAGTGAGGTAGGTTAGATGGGGAGGGAGGATTAAATTCGGTTATGGTATATTTATCTACTCCTTCCCTATAATTTGACTGAAACATCTATCATTTTCCAGCCAGGTGCACCTGCCTTCGTTGTGTTAAACATTTATTGTCTACATGATTTACAGTCTCAATGGACATGCTTGCATTTTAATGTTTGCAGGAGCTCTTAGATACCTACATTGCTCTCCCTTGTTTGTATCTTCACGAAGTGTGTGCTTCCTATCCAAAACAAGGCTGTTAAAAGTCTGCTGCTGCTATTAAATGTCTGTGCTGGACAGGGCTTGATTACTGTGAGAGTCCCTTGGCTTTGATCAGGGCAGCAATCTAAGTAATGCAACTTCCTTTTAGTTTGATGTAATTGGCTAAATCTGCCTACTGAACAGGAAGTTTAGTTGCTGCTGGTGCAGTTTATGTGGTGTGCTGCGTTCATGAGCGTGCATGTGTGCGTTAAAAGGGGGAAACCAGAAAAAAACAGGATGCAAAATTAACCCCGGTGTAACTGGACCCCACACACATGATATAGGTTACAGACTTCCTGAGTCTGGAAATGAGCTTGTCTGACTTAAATAGTTTGCGTTGCCCTGGTCACAATGTCACCTGTCTACCTGAGTCTGTTTTAGGGTGTGTGCTGTTGCTCATACAAAGATTTAAAAAAATAAAGAACTGTTTTTGTATGTTTTTTCCTGCTTGGTATGTGAAACTCATGGCTGATCTCCCAACCTGCATGCTTCGTCCCCAGCAGCCATTGACTGTGTTGTGGGATCATGGGGTCCCTGGTCATCATGCACATCTATTTGCGGAGTTGGAAGCACAGAGAGGAGTCGCCAAGTGTCTGTTCCCCCCAGAAACGGAGGCACACCCTGTCCAGACCTCAAACAGCGACGAGGATGTTTTGGGAATGATGCTGTTTGCAACACAGTGAAAGGTAAGAGCCCGACTTCCTGTGCATGCCTTCGTAAACATGCCTTTGTGTATATGTGTGCTCCTGCTCTGGTCTCTGTTACAGATTAATCTGGTTTTTCATTTTCTCTGGGGGACAACTTGTTAACATTTTTACTGTATGCAACACATTTGCACGCATGTGTTGTGGAGCTTCACATCCAGCTGGACCATTTCAACATCTCAGCTATGCTCCAAACTGTTTACACACTTTCCCAGAATACCAGAGCACAGGCAATTTTCCAAGTAGATCATTTCCAAGGAAAACTGATTACTGATTTAGTCTACATCACTCCGAGTTGTCTAATCGATTAAATCAGTTTAAGTAATACCATGAGTCGCCAGAGATGTAATTCATACAATGATTCCCAGTGGAAGAAAGAGGATGTCTGATGTTTACTTTCTTTTCATTTCCAACCTCTCAACATGTGTCCAGAGGTGGCAAAGATCCTGCCTGATTCTTTCAAGAGGAACTTCAAGGACCCTTGGAGGCGACCACACATGCTGATAAAGGAGGAAAAGGCCAGGTAAGGCCTTCATTTCGGACCATAAACCACTAACATTCTGTCATCACCAGGGCTGGATTTCCAGACCAGAGAGGACTTAGCTGAACTCTGCCAAGTGTTAAATGGTCACATTTGTTATTCAGGAGAAAAAATCAAAAGTTGAAATGTTGTATTTATTTACTTTTTCAATTCTATTTTCATTGTGAAATTAATGTCAGGAAATAATTAAGTTTTAATGCCATGCTATAAAATTTGGATCATTGACAACAGATCACTATCAGCCTTCACGAATAAGACTTTACGCAAGACTGCATGAAGAATAAACAACTCAATAAAAAAAATGTTTCACCATTGGCACAGGGAACCTTGTCTGTGTTACCATCAAAGAGAAAGACTAAATACTTTTCTATAATTTTCAGGCCCTCAGTCAGACTGCATTCAGGCCAAAGATAATTTTATATTGAGACGTAGAAAAATTTCTGATAATCTTCTTTAGTAATCACAGTTTGTTGTTGCACCTGGATCTGCAAAGGAAAATTAGAGCCAAATGCAAAGAAAAAAAGGTAAAGTCTGTTTGTTATACCTTTAAATGGGACTCATGTGGCACAAAAGTATTATGCTTCATGTCAGCGGTTCCACACCAGATGTCATTCTCATATCCAAAATGAAGTGGAGTTGGGTAAGTTTACAGCAGAGCTTTCATCCATGTGTCTTTGTATGAGAAGAAATCAAAGTTTTCTGTCAGTAACAAGACGACACTTTACTGAAACACTGTCATCACTTCCTGGTTGGGTGTGGTACAGTGTAAAATTAGTGTAGCTTTTATTTAAATGCACTCTTTATAACTTGATGGCCACCTCAGTAGATGACCTTCTACTGGCTGCCATGGTTACATGTGAATTTAAATGAATGAAACTTGGTCACTTCATGGTGGGGTTTAGGCTGTAACACTACCTGAATAGAATTATAAATTATGAACAGACAGTGATCATGGAGTGGAATGCATTCATTTTACAACGTAAAATGAAAAACATAAATATTTTTTCTCAAAACACTCACTGTTTTAGAAAGATCTAAAATGATGATGGTGGCTATCATTTTACTGTCTATGGCCCTACCTCTGTGTTTCATATTTTCACTGCCAAACTTCCTGTCCTGGAAATATTCTACACAAGAGAACTTTTAGATTCAGCTTCTTTTGGCATAGGTTCAAGGCTGCTGTGTTTTTTAAATTCATTTCAGGTTCATAACAATTTTTATGTTGTTTAAAGGTCAACTTTGCATTAAGATTAAGAAAACAAATTCAGGCCAAGGCCAAGATTGTTGTAGCATGTGAATCAAACTCTATTTTGCTGTGTAACATGAACTCTGGCATTGAATATTTGCATCATGAGCTGACCTTTCAAGATAATGCAACTTTAATCCATGTAAATGGAAACCCTGATTGCACACATGTCATCTCTAATCAGAGCTGACTGCAGATGTTCTCAGAGCTGGATAAATCTAATTACCCACAGCCTTTAAACTGATTAAAATGGACATCAGATACTTTTGTTTTGACTGAAGAACAAAACACAGGGTAACTGTAAGTTCATTACTCGTAAATGGCCTTTGGCACAGGTCATTTTACATTGACATCTGGTGTGTTGATGTCATGGTTGACCAAGGTTACATTACAGAGACATGATCTGATGAGTCTTATTATCTTTGAATTTTTATTAATGCTGGTCAGTTTATTGAAGCAGCAATAGAAGTTAGCCAAGGCAAGTTCAGTTCACTTGTATAGCATCTTTCATTTGTAGTACAACTCAAAGTGCCTTACATAAAACACTGAAAGGATTACAGCAAGGTGGGGAGCACCGTATGTAACCTTTGTTTGATAATTACCAATTTAGCAATTACCAATCAGCCAATCAGAACTGGACTGCAGATTTCCCCCAAACTTCTGCCATTATCTGTATGTAAATGGATAACATTCAATGCTGTGCTGTGGTTGAAATCTGGACATATATATATCAAAACAGTAGCAAAGCTGTTAATAATACGCTTTTCCTATCATTTTCCTTAAAACTGAAGTTTTAAGATGGGCCAAATTGCTCATTGGAAGGAGAGGAGGGATCACAGAAGTTTTCTGGGTTTGTGGGAAACAGCCTGACAAAAGAGAGGCAACAACTTCTTGCAGAACATCAGAAGGTTACATTTCTTACTTTACTTGCTTAGGCTTACCATGTGTTGATCTATGAAAGGAACAAATAAGGCAGCATTTGTAGTGGAATGAACAGGGATTTGCAGCATTTGAGATTAGATTTTGCATCAAGTTTACACCTAATTATGGTAATTATGTTAGTAAGGAAATTCCATTTTAACAGCTCCATGTGTGCGTGTACAATACCATATGTGTCAGACCCTCAGTAGATCTGAATGAATCCAAACGCATATGCTGATGTAAATTCCAGACATTTCTGTCATTTTGTTAAATTGTGTAGCCTCATGTTCTGTGTTGAAACATCAAAACAAGTAAATCCGACTTAAATCTCACTTGCAAATCTGGGGATAAAAAGCCAGAGCCTCATGTTTTCATTGAAAAATCACCCCACTGGGACTGGTGTTTGTTCACAGCTGACTGAGTCACAGACAAAATAAATAGTGGAGCGAAGTTCAAAGTGCCTACCAGAGAACACAGCGATCAGAAAGACAAGACTTTAATTGTTTCCAGTCTGCAAGCTAAGCTGTGCTGACAGTGGATAGCGCAGGTGACCGTGACACTGCTGGATCACCTTCAAAAGGAACAAATCTCCAGTCTACAAATTAGTGTTTTGTCTGGTTACATTTACAGGGATTGTCGGTCGGTTGGATTCAAGCCAAGTTTGATTGTTTAAGGGGAGGGGAGAGGAGAGAGGGGACTTTTTGGAGTGCTTGAAACCATGCATCTGTCTTTCTGTCTTCTTGTCTTCATCTGGACATTTTCCATTCCGCTATTTTGTTAAATGATGCATTGGCATCAGATCAAAGAGAAAAACATTGGCTGCTAAGCTCTGAGCTGCAGAGCTGTGCAAACCCGCTCATGTTCTCACGTTTCTGTGCCTAAAAATGTGACTTTTTGCATTTTTGAGCCCAGTATTTTATCAAAAAGATGTGAAATCAAGTCAGTTTTTGATCTTCTCTGTGTGTTGTTACAGTTACTGTGTTTACCTTCGAGTGAAACAGGCCAGTGCAGCATGTAAGCTCAAGCTGTGGACTGCTCACTTGGTGAGGGAAAGGCTGATCTGTGCAGAATGTCAGAGTGACGCCATGACAAAGTCAGACCGTTGCAGAGGCGATGGCATGGAGAACACCAGGTAAAAAACAACAACCCTGAAACAACTGCAGACACAGTATATTTATCCATCATGTCCTGTTTTTGAGGGTAGCATAGTGGGAGTGTCACTTTTAAATTTAACTAATGGAAGCAGTTGTGACCAAATAGCTTCTAGAAACCATCTTCATATCCATACTAAATAAACATAAATTACTAAAACTGCTACATAACTGTTCATGCAAATTAAAGATTTGGTATTTTTCTCCAGAACATTCTGGTCAGCAGCTTCAGCTCCAGGGTGTCATGGTTCCTGGACACGAGAGTTATCTTCTGAGGGCTGCCGGTGTCCTCCCTACTCTGTCCTTTTTGTTTGAGCCGACCCACAGCACTCAGACATCTGACTGCAGGGAGATGATTCCCTTCAGAGCTTCCGCTGGACTGCAGAGGGCCCAGCCGGCCAACCAGACCCTCCAATCCAGAGTCCTGGGTGGGCAACTCAAGGAGATCAGCTACATCCTGCCATGTATCCCTTTCACCTCATACTCTGTACAGTATATCTAATTGTAAAACACAGAAATCCTTGCATTTAAAAGATTCTCCTCCACGTTTTTCCTCCAAAGCACAGCAATCTGTCTTTTTACCTCTGAATCTTTACTATCTACCTCCATCAATGCAATTGTGTCTGCTGAGATAATGTAAAGATATATAAATAACTTGCTTCACTCATTTTCTACTTATATTTGTTCATTTGTAATGTACATGTGTCTTTATTGTTACACTAATTTGTATACAACAAGCAGTCCAATGAGCTCTGAATTACCAGCGGGTTGGAGATCCTTTAAACTGGTTCAGCCGAGTTGCATTTTTTGCTTGAAGCCTTGAGTCAATATATATGTGCCAAAATTTTGTTCCAATCAATATTTCTTTTTAACAAAAACTCTATTGTCAAGAGCATTTGAATATCAGGTGTGGATTCTCAGGTGCTGAGATTTGTGTTTTTCCTCTTCCTGTTTGCCCCTTCTGGTGGAAGGTTGTGTATTTAATAGTCTAAAGTGACTCATAGCTTAAATTGATTTCCTCCGTTTAACATTGTTTGAGAGGAAAGGAGCCATATGAGAGAATTTCATGGTGATTCTCTCTGTCCTCTGTGTAAGACAGATAAAAAAAGAGCCTCAAGACTGTTTTCTCTCACAGCCTGGCCTGCTCACTGGGGAGTTTTATCAGCAAAACATCCTCCAATACAAATATCACACTCAGCCAAGTTACTCCCATATTTGTAATTAGCTGAATCTCCTCCCATTGCTCCCCACAGCTTGTTCGTTTTCTTCTTGTTTTCTCATCTGACATGATGTTTAAAAAGAAACAGCAGATTAACAACAGTTTAGCCCCCTTTATTTAAAACAGGGGTTTGCTAACCGGCTCAGCATGTGTGCCTTCGTGCCTATCACAGCTGGTTTAAGATGACAGGTGTAACACTAGAAAAGGGATTTTCTGTTTCTGTTTCTTTTTCTCCCATGTCTGTGTTTGCCTTTTTATTTATTACAAATCAAGTGATACCTTTATTAGTGCCGCACAGCATATCCTGTACACTGTCCATTAGTGAAAATAAACAGCTCTATTGCTATTTCTCTTCGAACATTGTATTTTCCTTGCTTCATTTCTGATTTCCTTACATACACCACCATTACCATGTGTGGCTTCTTCCCTCTGCAACAACTATATGTACAGCAGACAGCAGCGATAAGTATATCCCTCAATGACTTGTTTTTACAGGCAGAATTCACAGTTAAAAGAAAAACAGAGTTTAAAATATGTAATATAATGCAAACATGTGACTGTAAAAACATTTTTGTTGCATTCTTGGCATTGTAGCCCGGTCTGTAAATGGAATGACGACAGGCGAACTGACAACTAATGTGTGTAATCATGTTTGTCGGCAGTATTGTCCTGCAATTTGGGGTTTGTTTTTGTGATGTAAGTGCAAAAAGATCATGTGTGGACAGATGAAACACGAGGATGAGACAGCCAACAGTTTGCATCATGCATCAGAACATCTGCTGCTGGTATTTGTTTTTGGTAATCTGGACAGAGAACACTGAGTAGCAAGTGGTAAGCAAGGTGTCAGCTGTTTTATGTGATGCCTGGACCAGCTGAACATGGAGGAGGATGATGAAGTCTGGCTGTTAAAGGTAATAACTCCCAATGCTTGCAAAGATAACACTCATTGTCATAACTTGTATTTTCTTACATATTTTCCACTGTTAGAAACAAAATGTAAACTTTTTTTTTTTAACTTAAAGCAGCCCTTCAGCATGAGCGAGAAGGATGTCCATTGAGACACAGCTGGATGAGAATATACTGTTTAAATGTCAGATCATTACATTTTAAACGCTAATAAGATTACAGTTTCACAAATCAAAACCTGAAAATAAGCCTTCTAACCAGAAATCCTTACTTCGCTACTTTCGCGTATTTCATCTCAGAGGCTCTTGGACTTCACCTCCTCCATTAATCTCTCCTGCCATCCTCCCTCCTGTCTCTGCACTCCTCCCTCCATCCTCTCCCCAGCAAACTTTTCTTCGTCAGCACAACCCTTTATTTTCTCTCACTACAGTGGCAATAGAGTGCTGTTAGCCTGACAGGCCATCCTCTCTGCGGCGCTGCCCCTGCTGCTAACACGCTTTCCAAAGGGCAGGAAGGCCCATCTCTGGCCCAGTGCCTGATGGGCTCCGACAGCAGTGTGTTCTGGGATTACAGACGTTGAAAAGGGGGCATTCCAGCACTGATGGGTTTTGTCACAGCACGGCCACTGTTTGCTTTTGACAAGACAGCTGTTCAAAGCCCTCTTGGCCCCAACAGAAAGAAAGAACCCAGAGGTGACTTCCGTTTATTGATGATATCAGTGGATGTGTGGTGTCATATCGACCTCAAGGTCCCTTTTTCAGCAATATTTATTTAAGGCATAAGTCTGACTGTCTCATATCATCATATTCTCTTCCCATCTGTATCTGTTGTTATAACACTGAAATAACTAAAACACGTGATATCATTTACAAGTGGATAGATTACTGAACCGGCCTTGTGGGCACAAGCCAAGGACACTAAGGAGTCAGGAGGATATACACAAATCCACCATCATGAGATGCAGTGAACATTGACAGAAGATGAAACTGACTTAGCAACAAAAGGAAAAAAAAGAAAAAATATGACACAAAATGACCACAAGGCCATAAAGAACGACTACAAAAATATACACAATTATTAAATGACAACAGAGTTTAGAAAAAGACCAAGTATGAGACACAATGTAATCTAAATGTCACACAAGATAACATCAGAGCCGCAGAGCTATAATAAATGCAAAATAATCCAAGTCCGACTCCAATGCAAATTTCTACAAAGAGAACCGTCAAGGGGACATAGAACAACTATAAAAAATGCAAAGTTGTTGCACAGTGATGTAAAGATTATACCAAAATGAGTTATAAGGAGAAAAGAAAAGCAGAAATGAGCCGCAAAAACAGAACAGAGTTGTATAAATATAAAATCACTAAAAACTGTCTGGATCATCTCTCCCAAGACCAGGGGTGTGATCCATTCACTTACCCTAATTTTTTTTTCATGTTTTGCAAAGCACTTTGGTTTCTTTAATTCAAGAGATTTGGTTCCCTGTTCTGTGTTGAAAATGCAGCAGATGCATATCAGGCAGGGCCTCCGTTACTTCTGAGTGTATGTCACATGTTCAACCTATAATGAAAATATCACAAAAATGCCCTGTAGTGTAGACATGCTCAGGCCTCTCTCTCCTGGGGCCCTCAGTAGCTGGCACCCCCTTTTCGTCTCTGTGTAGTCCCCAAGTTGTGTATAACTTGTATGTGTTTGATGAAGACGGTACTGTTATTAGCAAGTCATTCTAATGACGGCTTGTTGCGCCTACTGGAGCAGCTGGTCCATCACGGAGGAATGATAATGAATGGACACCTCAATGTCAGCACGAGCGCTGAATGCACTTACACAGATGTCTCACAAACGCTCACACTTTATCACATAGCAATAATTAAAATAAAATAAAATGACTGGTGTGTGGCTTTTGACGATTATAAATACAAAATAGAACATTTCAAGCCTTTTTTGTATTTTCTTTGCAATACGCCGTCTGCTTTAACTACCTAAGGTTTAGATCTCAGACTAAACTGCAATCAAACACATGTGAATTAAACATATGCTGCAAAAAGCCATTCGATATTTTCTTTTGGACCAATAAATCAAGGATGATTTTGCTAAGTAAATACAGAATAATGAATAATAATCAGTAATAGTTCCTGTATTTACTAATGCAAATCTCACCCTTGAAATATAGCATCACCTGGTGGTCCTTTTGACTTCCTGCTCAGTTTACCACCAACTCAATAACACCCACGAGTCCCCTAATAAATGGTTTATTGGATCAGTAATTACAATGTATTGATTATAATACAGATCTTACATGGCAAAAATAAAACATTAACCATGAAAATCCACTTTTTGGATCAACTTCATAGATTACCTTATAAAGTCATTTTTCAAAGAAAAAAAAAAAAAAAAGAAAACTAGCTGTAACTTACTGAAGATATTTTTTCGATTGACCATAGTATGGATAATCCTTCAATTTGGGGTTTTGGGGCACCATTTAACTCCCTAAGGCTTGTTCTCCATTACTGAATAAATTTTCACCAAAATAATCAACTTTATAATGCCGGGAAAGCAGATGAACATAGTTCAAAAACGGAAGTGTTTGTCAAACAAAATGCAAAACATCACGTTAGGATGCACCAGTAGAGAGAATCGTGGCACACATTCAGAGAAATTCCTACTGTACATACATATTACATTTAAGGCAAACGTGACTTCAGCTTGGTTTGCTGCCTGTTTGTTTTTATACATTTGTAGTGAAAGATGTTCAGGAATCACAGTAGACTCTGACATGTGGTTCATACAAAAACCAAACCATAAGCACAAAAATATTCTGGTTTTGCCCGCTTTCTCCTCTAAATTATTCAACAATTCATCCATTTGCTGAAATGGCAAAGAAGTAATAGTTACCAATACCAAAGCCATAGCATTCTTTCCTAATTTAAGTTAAAAAAACAAATAATCACCAAAATAAGTAACAAAAAATTAAACTCTACATTAATCCAGAAATGTAGTCATATTCCACTGAGGAGAAAAAAGTTCTACATGGGCGAAGACGCTTCGTTCATCCAACTAGTTAAAGAAAGAAAAATAATCACATTTATTCAGAGATGGTGAATTTACACAAAAGAAAATAAGACATACTTAACTCACCAAAGGCCAGGATAAAGAGTCAAGTGTGAGGATGGCCTGTTGCAATCGTTGTCTAATGAAACACATAAAAGTGTGAGTCTTATTTGAGATTTTTAATCTGCTGGTTTGTGTTGTGGATCTTCAGGTCCATCTTGTCCACTTTATTCAGCAGAGAATCAATGGAGTCATCTTGGGTCTCGATTTCAGACTGAAGACCAAGTCCAAGGTTCTTCAGTCTTTTTAAGCCATCGGACATCTCGTCTAAATCAACAGCAGATATTTTACATTAGTTAGGAAGTACAAGAAATACTTGCAGGGATTTTATTTAAAGATGCATATATCGTATGGCATACGCTAACTAATACTTCAGATTGTCAAAAGTACATTTCATGGTTATATAACTTAAAACTGGAACATAAAATAATACAACCTGCAATTGCAAATGTCATCTTTTTTTTTCTTACCCAAGTTTTTATCAAGGGTCTGATTGGCTGCCCTGAGGTGTGTGTTCTGTGAATATCCATTCTGTCTAGATGAGCTGTCATCCATTGATGCGGCAGCACCAAAACCTGAAACACAAGAATCCAAAGAACTGGCAGCAGGTTTGTGGCATGTTTAGATCATAGAGTGGGTTTTGTACCAATTCTTACCAGCTGTGTCCAGTTTTCTTAGGTTGGGGTGGCTAGCTTGGTACTTATCTTCATATTGTCTGCTGTTAGACATGGCATTCTGTAATCTGAGACGGAAAGTCAGAGGGGCATTTTTGTTAAGTTGTTTAGGTGAAAGGCAGTAAATAAAAGACACATTTTTCATATAACCAAAAATTTGTTCTTAAAAACACATTTATAGAAATAGTAGCAAGCATTTTAAAGCATCACTGTTTTAATGGTTAGACATTATCCCTTAGCATTAGAATCAGCCTGAACTAGACAAAGGATGACTGTGTTGTGTGGATCCACTGTTAGTGGGAATTGTTGTAAATAGTTTTTATTTAATTATGTTAACTTTTGTAAAAGAGCCTTCCATCCACACCAGGATTTAGTCCAATCTATAGCTGAAGTCACAAACTGAAACCATCCAAGTATGCCCTTTCAATGCACTATTTTGAACATGTAATTTTAACAGGTATTTTTTGTTGTTTTACTCTTTTGTATGCATGCATTCTACTTAATCCCCTGCTTATATTGCACAACACTTTGGTACAATGGTTTTGTTTTAAGAGTGCATGGAGAAAATGGATTGGATTGGACTGTATATTTCCCAAAGGCATGGGGTGTCCAAAAACCTTGTTCCACCACTTTACAGTAGTTCATTGCCACTGATAATACCTGTATTTATATGTAGCAGCCATGTTAATTCATGTAATGTAGCGATGGATAATGCATAGGGATGGGCATAATAAATCAATGATCGATCCATCAATCATTAAGAATTTTGTCGATGAAATTTTTTAAATTGATCAAATTACCGCATTTTTGACTGGTGCTGGAGTTTTATGTGAGCGCATATTTTCTATTGAAAATATGTAATGAATCCCATTCGACTGACACAAGAGTCGTTCATCTAGCAATAAAAATCTTAATGAGGAAATATGATGTTTTTTCTTCTTTCACTGCATTTCAGTATAGCCTATACTAACTTTTAACATACAAATATTCATGAAAATAAATTGTTAATTCTCCCAATGACCAATTCAGACATTTTAATCAAATGCCGATCCCTTATGATGCATCATTCTCAAATATGTGACAGAATGTTGTTGACATGACAGGTCAGGTGAATGAAAGATTTTTTTTAAATCCAGCTAGAACAAGCCATGTTTGTTTCACATAACCCATTTCACATTCAAAGCAGCAAAGTCCTGGTTAATTTTTCTAGGTAAAACACTAATTTCAACATTTGATTTGTTTGAATATTGAAAATTAAAAGAAAATCAAAATAATAAACAGATTTACTTTATAAAACAAAAAAAACAAAACAAACAACATATGTGAGTTGTTGAGTGTGACGACCTGCTGAAGAGGATCTGTAACTTACTTTTCACTGGCCTGATATGCTTGTGGTTGTTCAGGTGGTTGCTTTTCTTCTGGTTTGCCTTTGAAGTAATTGACAAGTCCGCCCCACACACTCTTGATACTGTTTATATGCTTTTGACTGGTCTTCAGGTCTTGGTCCATGTTGTCTAACATTTTGTCTGTCCTCCTAAGAGCTTCCCCCTGTCGCACAAGCTCCTACCGAGTCAAATACAAACACAAAAAGAGACTGATGAACAGAAACTAAAGATTGGAGAAGTGCACATATGGAGACTTCCGCTTGACTGTCTCCCTTTCAGAAACATTATCAATGCTTTACATACCTCTGCAGTTTCTACACCCATCTTTTCTGATTCATAGATGAGGCCAATGGATCGGTAACTGCTGTCAACAGCAGACTGTGCTGTTCGCATCACTTCTTGTTGAAGGTACCTCTGCCTTCTCTCTGCATCAGTCATCCCACTGTCATTGGGGTCGTCATCAAATCCCCTCGTTCTTGGCTTAAAATCTTCTTCCTCATCATCATCTGCAAATGGGTTGTGGGATTTGGGGTAGGCCATCTGTGAAGCAAACACAGAGTTTTGACAAAATAATCTCGTCATCTTCTAAAGTTGATTTTTACCCTCAAGTAGTTTTAGTTATACAAAAAACCCCACTATGTCCCAATTTTGTCTTTAACTTAAACAAATGAAAACGACAACAAATACAAAAAAACACATACAAAACAAATACATTGCAATGGAATAAAAAAAAAATTGATTGGAGGTGTTGGCAATTTTTGCACTGAGTTAACGATCATAGTTTTTGATCGACCACTCCAGGGGTACCAAAAGTCAAAAGCTACTTCATATTCCAGATAAATATGAAAACAAAAAAGAATCTTTTTTACATTCAGTAAGTTTCAGACTCTGGATGGTCGATTAGTTTTTGTTTCATAATACAAAAGTCTCTGTTTCCAAGAAAACTCAAATTACTAAACAACTTATTAGCTTCAACAAATTTCTACTTTCAAAAAAATTAGCATGATGGTTAAAGTCAAACAGTTAATCGCTTATAAACTGCCATATCTTTATTGTATCATAAACAAGAAATATTACTCATTAATGCTCTGTATCAATTTCTTATGGGTGTTGGCTAGCTTGTTAAGGGCTAGCATTTCCAGACAAGATGGCAAGCCATCCAACTAAAAGACCACATTCTCCAAACAAGACATCGCTAAGCAGAGTTTTTAAATATGGTTCGACATATTATGTCTAAAATGAGACTGTCAAACTAGCAAGGCTAAAGTTAACATACAAACCTTTGACCGTGGCTGAAACAGACGTTGTTGTCACTATCAGCTGACTGGTAGCTACTGATCAACACTTCCTGTCACGTCCGGTGTGACGTTGCTGCGTGCTCCCAATAGCTACGCCTGCGCAACGAAAACGCACACAGAATATTATTTTTAAACGTATTTAAATATGAAAATATATGACGCGTTTGATGAATGGCTTTTATGTATTATTAACGTGGAATTTGAGAAATGATAAACAAGTCACTTTTGTAAAAGCACAAATGCAACTGAAAGCGCTCTGTGGATTTGAACCTACCAAGTTGCCGTACTGCGGCTTTCTCAGCGTTTATTGCCTCCGCTTGGTTCGCTTGGTTCTTCGACTTGCTGAATGTGTAGCGCTGGCTTGGTGGACGGGTAAACATGTCTGTGTTGGGAGGTGGTACGAGAGGTTTTTATTTCAACACAGTTCTCTCCCTGGCTCGGTCCTTAGCTGCCCACCGCCCTGCACCGATCGAAAAGGTGAGGAAGAAGAAGCCGAAGAGAGCTCCGTTTGACCAAATTGTACTATTTGGCTAAGTTAGTAAAGATAACCAACCGGATTGTCCAGAGTGTCGCTCCTCTTCCGCCCAGGTGGTGGTTTATTTTGACCACAGATGTGACAGCCAAATGTTGGACAGCTGTGTGTGCGTTCATAGTTTTAAGAAACTGACGCGATGTGTCCACAGCAGTTTTCCCTGAAACAGCAGGAGAAGTGGCGTCGCTGCTTGTAAGGTGTCTGGTACTGCTGCATCAGGCAGAGTAGTCAGGTTTGGTTAGCACTGCGGTCAAACAGGTTTACTGAGAGTTGATTTAGAGGAGTGCATTATGTGCTAGCAGTAACTAACCTGTTGCGACTGAAGAACGAATAAGTTTTATAAAACGAAACAAGCAAACAAACAAAAAAACGTGTATTGCTCTTCAGATCCAGGCATCAAACAGAGGGTGTAATAAAGTAATAAATGTTGTTGTTGAGGAAGTGACTGTATTTCGATTAGTCAGACTAAATGTCAAATAACCATTGGCTGTATAATAAGAAATAACATCCAATTGAATTGGATGTACTGATGAACAAGATGCTGTTTTCTTGGTAGCAAGAAGTTCTGCATTTGCCCATATTCACTGCCACCAATAATCATAAATGCATGAGTAGAAACCAGCCCTAATCGATACACCTGGGCATACACAATATATGCATGTCAGCATAATATATCTAACATACCATACTAATGTTATGCAGCCCTAATTATGATCCTATAGATGTCCAAATAAATACCAAGAATGATTGGACTGAAAGATTTGATTATTACTATATGTGACAGCTTTTTCATGTATATTTATATAATATTTTCATGTTTGTGCTCTTTTAGGTAAAAAAACTACAATGTATGTGCCCTGTGGAAGTCCGCGGTGTGTTCACTTTAGATGTGCGCCGCAGAGATGCTGTTATTGCACTGGCTGTGTTTCTGGTGGAGTCTGGCTTACAGGTGGGTGACGGTAAAGAACATAGTGGTTTTACAGTATTTCAGGTTGTCCTAATAATTCAAAATGAAAGAGACTTTTTCTTAATGTAATTGTAAATTGTTCATATAACCATTTTATTAGTATTTTAACTTTTTTACTCCTCGTCTTAGGACACCACATATTCAGTATCACCATGATTAGCTCATTTCTGTAATCTGATTAGCAAGTGATTAGACACGCAGCTGATCGTGTAAGCCTCTAAACTCATCATGCCGAGACATGGTGTGCAAAGCTTTCCAGCTTTCAGAGTGAGAGGTGATAGCTTCACCTTTTCACGTTAATGTAATGACACGTTGTCTTTGATCCTGATTTGACGGCATCTGTTTCCGTGTTGCTTTATAATTTAAAGCTGTCAAATCTGGCAAGTCAAATCGACATCCTGCCATGTGCAATTGTTGGTGATGTGCAATGATTTGCTTTTCTCTGGCAGCACAAAGACATACTTGTTTCCTACTTGCTGACCCTTTTGAGAGGGCTCCCACGGGTCCAATGGATCGAGGAAAGCTCAGGAAAGAAAGGAAATGGTAAGAGGAATCCTCTTATATGGAGCTTTTTGATCAACAATACCCCCTATTTAAAATGTTGCTGTGAGCAAAGTAGCTTTTTAATAAGAGTTAGTTTTCCCCACTTTCATAAAGTGTATATTAAGATAATATTTATATGTCAAAAAGTTGTTATAAAAGTGCTGTTTCCAGTAGTTATTAATAAAGCTACTATGAAATGTAATTATTCAGCTCTACTTGTTAATCCATTCCTACTCTTCTTTGCTGCACACACTTTTAACTTTAGTACATGTCTCCCTTTCTTTTCCTCAGAATTTCTCCCGGTTGCAGAAAACTTCAGCTTCTGTCTAGTGACTCTTTTGTCAGATGTGGCTCAGAGGGACACAGACTCCCGACTGGAGGTCAGCTCTGAAAGTCTAATGGTTTATCATTGGGTTGGGATGAAGTTTATAAAAGTAATAAGTTGCTGAATGTGCTGCTTTTGTCTACAGATCTTGAATGCCATAATGGAGGTTATGCAGACGTTACTGGAGATGTGCCAGTCACCTGATGAACTTGACAAAGGTAAATGCACAAATGCAAAAAAACTGCATGGAAATATCAAACAAAATGAAAATGCTTCATAGCTGCTCTGCTGCCTGCAGTCTTTCTGTGCAGGTACATTGTCCCCAGTCTGCTCGGCATGACTCGAGCATTTGGCCGTTACAGTAACACGGAAGAAGCCCTGTTGTCCAAGCTGTTCCCCAAGGATGCGCCTCAGGTCCACTGTGTTGCAGAAGAAACAGAGGGTGTGCGCCGCAGATCGTTCAATGACTTTCGCTCGATTCTGCCATCCTCTCTGCTCACAGTGTGCCAAAGTGACACTCTGCGGAGACGAACCGCCACCAGCCTGGATTCTTCTACTCCGGTTGGTGTTATCAGAAAAAAACATGAACAAGTCAGAGCAATTTTTTGTATATTTGTTTTAAAAAATGTGTTTTATTATGTGATATTTTACAGATCTCTACAGACCCAGCAGGCCACTCGCCCTGCTCTCCCACAGCCCCTGGGCCACATTACTTTGAAGGTAAAAGTCAAGAAAAACAAGCTGCATTGATTAAGTTTTTATTTGCTAATATGACCCCGCATTCCCTCTGCTTATCAGGGCTTATCATTGTGAGCCAATTATGTTACGTAACCACTTGCATATTTGAATGCTTACTAGAGGGGATTGTATACATGTCACATGTACTGTGACACAGCAGTGTTGTGTTCACTAAAACATTTAAACTGTGAGAGGAAACAAAATTCCACATTATATGTTTACCCCATTCTTATTAAAGATGGAAGAGACATCTGTTTTGTCTTTATTAACAGAAGATACTTTGTCATGGCAGTTTCTTTTACAGAAGTTGTGATTGTTTGTTAAGCCTTTAAAGCCCAGCCCAAGAAAAAATGAGGAGAGAAGTCTAGTTTTTTTTAATCTGAAGTCTTTATTTGGCACTTAAAATGTGGGGAAAAATGAACAAAACTTTTCTTTGCATATCTACCATTTATTACCATATAATACAGTATGTGAAAATTATTATAGTGTAGTCTTCTGCTTCCTGGTGACCATTAAGCAGCAGAAGACAAGTATCATATTGTCAACTACAGGGTTTAAGTGAAGTTTTTACCAAAAGGTGATGCAAAATATCTCAGAAATGGCATGTATTAAATATGATATGTTTGCCTTTGTAAGGTTAAGGTGTTTATTAAGAAAAATGGATGAAAGTAAAATATTTTTTAAATATATCTAGATACTTATTTTGCATTTGTAATCCACACCATCCCGAAAAAATGAAAGGAGTGGCAGATATGACAACTCACTTGATTAAAGTGTATTTCAGCAACAATAGATTCACTTTATTTTATGGATTTAAAATGTCGACCATTAAACTGTGAAGGAACATGATGTACATTTTGCTGCTGTCTGTCTTGTCGCATGTCTTATTTTTAATGCTTTCTGGTCTCTTTGTGTCACAGGTGCCTATCTTCCAGACAGCAGCTCAGTAGACCCTTACTACTATTTCTCCACAGTCAGCTCCAGTTTTTCAGTGTCTCCCCTCTTCATGGGAGAAGGTGACAATGAGGTGGAGGTGCCCATTGATCTGCTCCAGCAGCTCCTTGGCATGGTGCAATAGCCTATTATGTGTTCACTAAAATACCACCTCTGCTGCTCCCTATCTGTAACCTAAATCTGAATTAGCTGTTATGTGTTTGCAGGTGAAAAAGTTTGTTTCTGACTCTTTTTTAAAGACTCTGGATACCATTATGGCAGAACTTATTGAGGTAATGAAGTAACCATTACAGGAAAAACATTTTTTTTAAAAGGATATAATTGGCAGTAACATAACTTTTTCTGTCGTTTTTTGTCGTAAAGCATAATTCTGGACTCAACATCTGTTACAAAACCTTCAGTGACCCTCTATACGTGTGTGTGTTCAAAATGCTGCGGGACACACTGTACAACATGAAAGGTAAAGTGTCATTATTCATTATGTTGATGTCTGTTTTTCTTTTTGTAAGTCCATTTCTTGCAGTTCTCTGTCAAACTGTCATACTTGCCTCTCAGCCTTGCAGCCGACATTTGTGCGGGAGGTGCATGAATTTGTACTGGAGCAGTTCAGCAGCAGCCAGTCAGAGCTGCAAAGGGTACTTCATGACACGGGGGGGCTGCCGGGGGAGCAGAGCCCCCTGAAGCTTCGTTGCCAAGCCAACGCTGCCTGCGTGGACCTCATGGTGTGGGCTGTCAAAGATGAGCAAGGTAATCGATTGTGTCGGAGCGAGCTGTGCGGCTTGTTCTGATGTCATAATCAGAGTGATGCTGGAATTATTTCATTTGCACTGATTGTGCCAATTTTCTTTCCTTCTGGGTTTTATTTATTTATTTTATCAGGAGCGGAGAATCTGTGCACTAAACTCTCTGAGAAGCTTCAATCGAAAACATCCAGTAAAGTCATCATCGCACACATGCCCCTGCTCATCTGTTGTCTGCAGGTATGTTGGGTGGAGCACTATTTGGCAAACTATTGCACAACTAAAGTCAAATATAACACAAAGCACTAGACGGTTGGTATGAATTCTTCAGGTTGTTCTCTCCTCCATCTCAGGGCCTGGGCCGTCTGTGTGAGAGGTTTCCAGTTGTTGCTCACTCTGCCACAACTTCGCTCAGGGATTTCCTGGTGGTTCCCTCCCCTGTTCTTATAAAGCTGTACAAGTATCACAACCAGTACACCACAGGTACATGCAATACACACTGACTACGTTGAATATTTCTCTGAACTGTGATGCAATACTCCCACATTCATGAGCATCTGTACTTTAGTTGTAAAATACAGAGTGACTGTTCACAAAGAAATGATTTCAGGCATTTTGAGAATAAATTGAAAATCCTTACTATTATTTCATTTATTTGTGAGCTTTATTTTATTAAGTTTTTAATGACAAAGTATCCTATATGTCAAATAAGAAATACCATTAACAGTTGCTGTATTTCAGTTGAAGAAAATATTTTAAAGTGTTGATGGAAAGTGAAAGTATATCCATTTTGTCTAAATTTGTGCAGTATGTACACCACAGAACTATTTATCTGTGCTTAAAGTAAATGGAACTAGATTACTATGAGAAATGTACAATGCCAGTATCATGTCCGATGTCCAAACATCATTGATCTGAACAGCAACAAATATAGACAACTGGAGGTTTGATTGAGGCCATTGATTTTTCTGTGCCGTCCCCAGAGGGTACTGCCTTTTCATTGATTGTCCATCTCCTAAATTCCAAACATGTTCTTTAGATTTGATGCAACCATTTCTTTTTTCTCCCTATGATCTTATTTTAAACAGTTTTATAAGCTTTATTATCTCATTAAGTGCATTTTTGTCTTTATTCTCTTGTTATGTTTATTAAAGGCACAGGTGAAATTAGGATAAACGTTACCAACGAGTATTCTCAGTCCACCCTCAATGTGCTGTCAAACAAGAGGGACCAACCTTCTATGTATGAGCAGCTCAGAGACATTTCCATTGATAACATCTGCAGGTCAGTTATAAATCCACCAAACAGCTGTGGTTACAGACTAGTTGTATATTAAATTTTAATATTTATATTGTTATCCTCCCTAAGGTGTCTAAAAGCCGGCTTGACGATGGACCAAGTGATCGTTGAAGCCTTTCTGGCCAGTCTGTCCAACCGTCTGTACATTTCACAGGAGAATGAAAAGTGAGCAACCTTTTGAGTTGGAAATAAAAACTGGGCTGTGTTGTCACCCTGAATGCCTTTAAATTGAAATGACACAGATGAACAGTTTTAAAAATATAACTTGTCTTTCTGCCAGGGATGCTCACCTAATTCCAGATCACACCATTAGAGCACTTGGCCACATCGCTGTAGCACTGAGAGACACTCCTAAAGTCATGGAGCACATCTTACAGATTCTTCAACAAAAGTTCTGCCAGCCTCCGTCACAGCTGGATGTGCTCATCGTAGACCAGCTGGGCTGTATGGTCATTACAGGAAATGTAAGTGCAAAGACAGAATGGTTGCACAATTGTTCAGCAGTCTGCTTCATTATTTATTTCTAAATCTAGAAAAGAGATTAATGAAATCGGAAATTAATAGAAATTGTTCGTTCCAAGTTGTAATCATATAAAATGAAATTATATTCTGTGGCTTAATGGGAGCAGAGTCATTCTCTCCTTACGCTCGACAGGATAACACATAGTTATTACCATAAACTTGCCAGCTGGTGTTTACTGTCTCAGCACAATGTGTGCATAAAAAATCAGTTACAGTTATCAAGTTGACACCACTGTGGTTTCATACTGTCTTAATGGCAAACGTTAGGCTGCAATTAAGGACTAAAAATGGATCTGCTCATATACCAGCAGAGACAAGACAGCTAAGTATTTAGTTTTATTTGGATTAAATGCAATTTGTCCTTTTTTGCACTCCTGTTCTTTGTTATTACTGGATTATTATTTTTTTGTCTTGTAGCAATATATCTACCAGGAGGTGTGGAATCTGTTCCAGCAGATCAGTGTGAAAGCCAGTTCAGTGGTATACTCAGCCACCAAAGACTACAGAGATCATGGCTACAGGTCAGCATCTGCTCTCACAGTAACACATACAATGGGACTGCTCAGGCTTAGGACTAAGCTGTAAGACTGTAATAGTTCAAATATATTCATCAGTTCATTCATATTTCTAAGTTGTCCATAACAGTTTAATTTCTGCATATAGGATGGGAGGAATTCTTCAGGAAAATAATAAAGATGTGATGTTTTTGCTAACTCTGCAGAGCTTTGCTTTAACTAATCACTGTATTTAATTCCCATATTGCATCAAAAGTGTTTAACTACAGCTAATTTAGCTTCAATATGTGCTGCTGATGTTCAATGAAACTGCTCACAAAGTCCTAATGCATACAATGCATATTTACACATTTGAAGAGAGCACTTCAATGACTAGAAAGTGTTTACTTTAAATAAAGTGTTTTACAGGAAATGTAAACCTATGAAATACAATGATCACTAACAAAATTTATTTTTTCCTTTTTTTGAATTCAGTTTTTATTATTCATGTGGTTTTTGTTGTTTTTATTTTGTAATTTAGGGGCCAGATTCATGTGCACAGGTGACATTATGCCAATCAACCACAATATTATAACTTCCGTGTTGAGTTTGTCCACATAACAAGTCCTGACCTGTTGAGACATGGTAACCACTAAACCTCTAAAGTAATGCTGTGGTATCTGGCACCAAGCCATTAGCAGCAGATCCTGGAAGTCCTGGAGCTCCGAAGGTGGGGCCTCTATGGATTGGACCCATTTTCCCTGTGAATTCTGTATATGCTTAGTGAGATCAAGATTTGAAAATTGTGGTGACCAAGTCAATCCTTTTAAAGTCTTTGTGTCCCACAAACTATTATTAAATCATTTTAGCATTGGTGCGTTATTCTGTTTGAAGAGGCCACTGTCATCAGGAAATTACATTTGCATGGAGTGATGTACCTTGTAGTGGAATTATTTATTTTTATCGCTCGGAAGAAACTAAAAACATGTAATGGAAACAGTTAACACATTAAACTTTGAATTTACTATGATAGCTACTACGATAGACTCCAACTCCCACAGAGACCTGAATTGGAGCACGGAGATGTGAATATTAAACATTTGGTTATATAGCACCATGTTTCTAACAACATCCAGGAATAATGGATTGAAATTATTCCATGTAATATTCAATAAAAATCCATATACCTTCCAAATATATAAAAACTTTCTTCCTTCGTACCTTTTTTTCACACAAGGCACTGCTCTCTGGCTGTGATCAATGCTCTAGCCAACATTGC
Source organism: Craterocephalus amniculus (assembly GCA_036024015.1). NCBI lineage: Eukaryota > Metazoa > Chordata > Actinopteri > Atheriniformes > Atherinidae > Craterocephalus > Craterocephalus amniculus. The sequence goes on along the minus strand of JAVQJG010111350.1, from coordinate 6,948 downwards.
AGCCAACCTGCAGGGGGAGCAGCTGGTGGACGAACTGCTGGTGAACCTTTTAGAGCTCTTTGTCCAGCTAGGCCTTGAAGGAAAACGAGCAAGCGAGAGGGCCTCCGACAAAGGACCAGCACTGAAGGTACGTGCCGCACCGCACAAAGATCTAAACAAAGCAGGAAACTGATAACAGCCGCGTTAGCAAAACGTTAACGTCCTTCTTATCTCTCCCCAGGCATCAAGTAGTGCTGGAAATCTTGGAGTCCTTATTCCAGTGATTGCTGTGGTGAGTGCTATAGATTAATTTGTTGCAAGTCATAACATTGGAATACCTGCACAGCACATTCGAATGATCCACATGACTATTTACAGTAAGTTCATGCAGATGAATCCAAAGTGTTAGTTAGGTTTTAACTCTATGAACAAATATTTACCCAGTTAGCTGCAGCACAGACATCTGGGATGATAGTTCACTTCTGAAGGCTTTTGTATTTTCATCTGCTTTGTTTTTCTTTTAAATATATTTTAAGTGGCATCTACCATAGAAGATAAATATCCTGTATGTTGCAGAAACAAGCTTAGAACAGATGCTGTTTTGCATTATATTGCCATGGTCATAGTTTTTTAAGTATTTATATACTAAATTCATTAAATAGCTTAATGTCTTTTGCATTAAAACACTTTATTTGTTAAAAAAATTACAATATTTGACAGAAATCCTAGTCTGTAGCATAATAGTGTTGTGCATTATTTTATTATCCAATTTATTTGTGTTGGTCAACTGTTTTCTCTATAATGAGTGTACAGCATGATAGCAAAATAGTTGCATAATATCTTTTCTGTTTTTAGCATTGCTTTTCCACCAGCCTTGCTTCAAGTTATAAAACATTAACATGCAGATAACCATCATCCTGTGAGTTTCGCAGACAGACTCAGTACTTTAAGCAGTATGAAGAAGTTTAAATGTTCACTAAGTGGTGACAGTAAATGCATGTATAAGACACATAAACATGAAGACGTGTCTGTTAGGTAAAACAAAGCTGAACATTAATTTGTCACGAAAAGCGTGTTTGTTCAGTTCTGAGTGGGGTTGGCCACTCGGCCTATGAACACGAGGCAGTTTGTGCGGTGCTCATAGATCAGGAAGAGGAACGGATGATCCACCGTGAATCGGATCTGAGAGGAGAGTGGCATGAAGCCCACTTGGGTCAGAGCAGCAGCTTCCGTTCCCTCTTCGTTCACAGTGATGGTTCCCTGGTGCTTCAGCTGCGGAGTGAGATCATGTATCAGAGCAGTAGGGATTACCAGCTGCTTCTGATAAGGTGTCCAGGACACTGAATGACGCACAACTTTTTAATGTTTTTTTTTTTTTCTTAGTATCATCAATTCAGTCTTACCCAATTCATGGCAACTTTCTCTGAGGTCATCCGAGTGAAATCTCCATTTTTCTGGAATATGTCAGTGAGGCCCATCTCCTTCAGATTTTCAATCAGGTCATAATTTTGCTCCAGTTTAAAACGAGGTAACGAAACCTCACGAGTCCTGAGGGGAGACAGAACAAAGAAGTTCAAAATTAACTTTATTGTATGCTCAGGATACAACTGAATTTGCAGCTTAATCCAATCACTGAATATTTCTCCCAAGACCTTTAACTGAAAAACATATTTTGCTATATTGGTGCTTTTTCTTAGTATACAGTTTAAAACAAAATGCTTGTGAGCCATTTGGAATTTCCAGGATTTCTTCATTGATTACTCATAAAATTGTGTTTAAACTCCATCTGTGTCAGCAGTATAAACTGTCTGACTAATGAAACAACAAACGCTTACAGCTTATTTAAGTCTTTAGTCAGCATGCTGACTACTCAGTCACTGAAGAAAAAAAGTTATTGAACTTTTTGTGAAAACAGTTTATTTGCTGAAGGAAATTATGTTTAATGTGTTGGTTGTAGGCCTGTTGCAACAAGTCTTTTAATCGCATGGTAAGAAAAAATAAGTGCAATTAGTTTTAGCCGCAATCATTTTCATTTGCTCCTGTTCTCTCTCTGAACCCTCTCGTTTCTCATAGCCACATGGCCTCCTACTATACCACAGAATGTAGCAGGGTATATTTTTGTTGCTACTTTTTTGTTAAAGAGGTATTAACTGACAGTTTCCCTATCTGAGCCCCATGTTAGATATTTTGTTTACAGAGACTTCATTATCTCTCATATTTATTGTTTTATGTTGTGTTTGGTTTTCATCAATTATTAATGAGACTAAGAGCGGCTTCTATTTATTGTTTTTTTTTAGTTATCTCAAATTTCTTCCAGTTCCAGTGAAAATGTTGTTTACAAATGGAAGTTTATCGAGCTTTGAAAGGGTGTAACTGCCTTATTATAATGGCATTATCATTATATTAGTAAAAAGTGTGGTTTAGTGCAATATTATCGTTTGTTGCAATAATTTCTGAGATGATTTATCACACAGCGATATTTATTATCGTGACGAGCCTGGTTGGTTGTGGTAAAACCAACACTTTTTCTCTGCTTTCCCACATTTTGCAATCACATCCTTACCGTGGTACTAAATGTTTTGTTCATTTTCTTGTTCAGATCATTTATGTATAACTGTAACTTGAGTGAAAGCCAGACAGTATCTCATAAGGAATCATAGCAATAAACATGATAATACATGATTGAAAAGCTGGTTGATGTATTCATGTTTATGCTGGCGGAATTTTATACCTGTTTGTCATGTTTTTTAGCCACTTGTTGACAACAGTCGGTGAAATCTCCTGCTCCAAGGTCCTCATGCCAGTGATCTTCCTCGGCAAGGCGATGAGCATGCTTATGTTTCCTGTGTATGGAAGCTGAACATGAGGAGTTAACATCAATACTCTGATTCATAGTTATTTCATGCTTGTCCAGTGTAAAGCCTTCCACCTGCAGGATGTCGCAATCCAGTTCGTGGTCAGCAGCTGCCAGATAGTTTCCCTTGTTGGTCATCATTGGCACCCGCACGTTTGTCTTCTCATTAACTCGGAAGTTGCGGTAGTAAGTCATTTCCTTTGGGAATTTCTGCTCCCACGTCCCTGTTTATGCAAACAATTAGACCAAAGACTCATACTGAAATGATAGGCATCTTACAACAGCTGTTTCTTTTAGCTCACCTTTGAAGTACAGGTAGTTGAGTAGCATCAGTACCATATTTGGATCTACACTCTTTAGTGGCTCCTTGATCAGCCCTTTGGTCAGTTTTTGTATGCGACGGTTGGCCTTGTCAATAAACGCACGCTCTCTGAAGTCGACAGACTGTGGCTCAGCAAAATAATAAGCCTTGGTCTCTGCACGAAATGAGTCTTTGATCGAAACATCTTTCTTTACATAGACATCATTGACTGAGCGTAATGTGTAACCAAAGTTTCTCCTGAACAGCCGGTGCGTCAGCTTCCTGAAAAGCTTGTGCACAGTTGTGTTGTCGTAGTGATGGCTAGCATTTACAAACTCTGCGAATCCCAGAGCTTTGTAGATCTGATCGTGAGTTTCACGTGCTGCCCCTAAAGACATCATCCCCATCGCGATGGAGATCCCAGCAGGCGCTAGAAGGATGTTGTCCGTCTGGTTTACATCGTTCCGGAGGCTTCGATAAAAGTTAAAACCAAAAAGTGCATTCACGATGTTCAGGCGCTGAAGGCGTGATCGACCATGGAACAGCTGGAGGAGTCTGGCCCGGCGAATCTTTGGGTCAGAAGGTTCAGCAAAGATGTCGATGTCTGGGGCCGGTGTGGCAATCTCGTCTATCTCATCCCCCTCACTGAAAAACAGTCACTAATTCATCATCTAATTATTAAGAAGCAGAATTACTCTATTTGTTTTGGAGTTTAATCTCTAAACAATTTGATTACACATGTCTTAACATATGTATCATAAACACGAATTTATCATTTTAAAAAAAGCCAATGCAAGTACATGAATGCTGAAAATGTCACACTTTGGATCACTGTAAGCACTGGTCTTTTTTAGGGGTCCTAAAACTGTAATTATCAGCCAAATGTGAGTATTAATGGATAAGTTTGTTTTTTTTGTTTTGTTTTTTTAAAACCTTGAACTATTTTCTAGCATGAAATACAATGATTTTCTCACCCAGGTTAAAAAAAACAACAAACTTATCCTTTTAATGGAGTCAGTATACAGTGTTTGACACATGTCTGCACTCTGAGGGGGGCTGTCCTCTTCAGAAACCAGACATGCAACTTGGCATGAGCGGATCCGTCTCTCATGGATCATGTGACCTGCAGCACTTTGCTCTTCAGCTATAAAACACAGTGGGCTGTGCTTCATCCTACTTTTTCTTTCAAAGCTAGTCAAATCTGAACGGGAGTTGCAGGTCTAGCCCCCTAGTGGCCAAACGTTACACAGCATCCCTTTAACTACAGCACTCTACATTTTCTTAAATCGACACAAGCAAAAGCCACTAAAACTTACATGTAGTCATCGCTGCCTGCAGCCAGGATCTTATCAAAATCGATGTAATCTTCATCTTCAAAGCCGTCCAAAATGAGGTCATTGGTGACAGTGTTTTCTTTGTGGAACTCCAAAGGGATGGCTTCTACATCCACCGCGCCACCTGGTTGGAAGCCTCTGGGGTCTGGGTTAGGGTCACTGAAGTGAGTACTGATGTCTTTGATACCAGCCAGGGATGGACCAGCCATCAGACAGGCCACAGAAATCACTGTGATGACCCACATTTTGCTGGCAAAGGCAGAAGAAGGGGACATTTAGGCAACTTGATGATCTTCTTACTATTTAGATTTTAGAAATCAACACTCGATTAATGATGGTGGAATAAAATGATGTGTTTTTGCAGTTATTAGAAAGATACAAATTATTCTCGTAAAGGTAGCAGTGTGTAAAGTGTCTTACCTTTACCGTGTCCTGGTGGGAAGTGCTGTTTTGCTTCTGTTTGTATGAACTTTGATGTGGGTTTCTCTTGAACAAATAAACCAGTTCAAACAGTCCAAAAAGTCCTCTGACAGGCAAAAATCTTTTAACTCTTCATAATTCAGCTAATTTGTTTAACATTTAAAGGTGATTAACAGTTTAAGGGCTACTGCTGTGGTTTTAAATCATTTAAGTTTTTTTCTCATATCTATGTTTGCCTTTATTATGTTGTCCGGAATGTCCATGAGGGCATGAGGTTATATATATTAGCAGCTGTTTGGTCCTTTTACTATAATCACCTTAAATATGGTTATCATTTTCTTATGGAAGAATAATAATCTACATTTGTCAACGTTTTTCTTCTGTTATCTTTAATTAACAGTTGACCAGACGCCTTCCACCGATCAAAGAGGCCAAGCCCCGCCTCCAGAAGCTGTTCAGGGACTTCTGGTTGTACTCTGTGGTCATGGGTTTTGCAGTGGAAGGATCGGGTAAGGGAGAGATTAACTAATTTAATACATTTTTTTGTTCCACATTTGCAAAAAGTGCTGCACTTCTGTGTCGTCTGATAAAAGATTGATGGGTACAATAATGACCTTCATACTTTGAGTTTGCTTAAGTACCCTTCAGTTCTCCAAACCAAGCAGACGTTTCTTGTGAGATAAGAGTTAGATTTATGGAATCTTCAATCATAATACACAAATATATACATAGTTAGTAAAATGAAAAAACACACAAACACACATGTTGGTTAGAGCTGGGCAATGTATCTCAATTTTCAGATATATCAAGACTTTGTCACGCACGATAGGGAACATTGTTTCAATCGAGTTAGCTTGTTTTGAGTTAAAAATATTTCTTTTTTAGCGTTTTGCTCAACTGTATCCGATTGTTCTGGTTGTTGAAAAGTATTTTTTATTATTTTGATAAACATCTTAAGTCAAATATTTTAACGCACATGTACTTATGATCCTTAATAAAAGTGCATTTAGTGCACACGGCTGTAAATTGAACCGTCTCTTTGTTTACTGGGCCAAAAAAAATTTATATTTAGATAAATATAGTATATCGTTATTAAGGAAAAAATTATCGAGATATGAGAATTTGTTTATATTGCCCAGCCCCAATGTTGATACGCTAACATATACTGTATATTTTATCCTTTCAGGGCTTTGGCCAGAGGAGTGGTATGAAGGGGTGTGTGAGATCGCTACCAAGTCTCCTCTTCTCACCTTCCCCAGTGGAGAACCTCTTCGTTCCGAACTTCAGTACAACTCTGCTCTGAAAAATGACACTGTGACACAGGTACAAAGCTGAAAATCTAGACATGTTTGTTTCTTTCTAAAAATTTGTGGTTAGATTGTCAGTTTCTATCCTCCAGGCTGAGTTGAGTGATCTGCGGACAACCATCAGCAATCTCCTCGACCCTCCTCCGGAAGTGTCTGCCCTCATTAGCAAGCTTGACTTTGCCATGTCAACATACCTGCTCTCAGTCTACAGATTAGAATACATGAGGTTTGATATGTTAACTTTGATATGTTGATGCTAAATATATTTTGTTGTCCCAGGACGCAGGTTCAATGACAAAGTAATTCTGATGTAGGGTGGGCATCTCTTTTATATCACTCTCTCTTTTTTTTTTTAAAAACCAGGATGCTGCGATCCAATGATCCTGACAGGTTCCAGGTCATGTTTCGATACTTTGAGGACAAGGCAATCCAGAAAGACAAATCTGGTGAGGGTTTTATGCTTAAACCCCTTTTGGTTCTATTTTTCATTAATGTTTCTTATTTACTCGTACCATACCGTACCGTACCGTCCTCTTCGGGTCGCGGGGGCAGCAGCCTAAGCAGGGAAGCTCAGACTTCCCTCTCCCCGGCCAAATCCGCCAACTCATCCGGGGGGATCCCGAGACGTTCCCAGGCCAGCCGAGAGATATAATCCCTCCAGCGTGTCCTGGGCCTACCCCGAGGTCTCCTCCCGGTGGGACGTGCCCAGAACACCTCCCGAGGGAGGCGTCCAGGGGGCATCCTGACCAGATG
>JAVQJG010111338.1:0-11116 GCA_036024015.1 Craterocephalus amniculus | reverse complement strand
TCCACGCTGTCAGTTCTCGGCTGACAGTAAAAAGCGTGGAACTCGCTGGTTGGATGTAAAAAGAGTCCTTCTCCTCCGTTTAAAGAGAGCTAAAAGCTCGACTGGTAAAAGGTTAAAACGATATAAAAAACCGTTAAAACCAGTTAAAATCAATATTTCGCGGAGACGAGTTCACTGGGAGGTAAAAACGCCACGCATGCGCACTCTCTCTCACTTGCTCAACACAATAAATATTCTGACACCATGAACTCCTATGTGTATGAAATGTATTGAATCGCTGTTGTGCTTAATAATTTGGAACAGTTGACTTTGAGTTATTTATTGTATTATTTATTTTTAAAAATACTGTGATCATTACGAGATTTGTTCAATGAAATTTGAATGAAACTCTGAGGGCCTATGAGTTAAAAATTATACTGACTGACATTTGCATTAATTATTCATGAAAATTTTAGTAAAATGTACTTTGCATAATAATTTGGAACAGTGTAGTGCTGCAGTTTTAAATTTGCAGTAGGCTAACCCCCAACTTTTTGGGGCTGATTCCTTTATTATGCTACGGTCAGAGATTATTCTGTGTTCATTAGTGTCCATTAACTCCCTGTAAACCCATATTTAAGTCGTCAAATTAAATCTGTTTATCACTCCACCATGGGGGTCATCATAGTAACACACACATCAGCTGGTTGTGAATAGCTGGATTTTGACAGGCAAATGAGAGGTGGGCAGATTATAGGTGCGTCAGATCATTTTGTGTCTGATCCGGATGATGGGCCCATGGCCATGCTTGGAGCGAGACTTGTTGTCTCTTTTTACAACAAAATTGAGCGCAGGATGGGCAGAGCATTATCTCTCCCACCATCGCTCTTTACAAGCCTTCTGACGATGAACTACCACCAGCATGTGATAGCTCAGTGTCCTGTTGTAGCTAACTTCTAGTTAGTAGGGTTGTAACGATACCTACAAAAGTATCGAATTCGCAACAGTCTTAGCTACGATCAGAGTCGCCGTGACGCAAGGTAATATGGCGAGGCGTACCCAACATTGTTCACCAGCTATCACATCATTGTCTCCTTCATTAAGCAATATATAATCATTCAATGCTGAATACAAACTCTTTCAGATGTTTCTAATTTCTGAGACTTTACAATGAAGTGCTTAAAACCATTTGTTATGGAGGGGGGTCCTGATGACCAGTGTTGAGACCAGTTTTGGGGTCATTCCGATAAAATTTGTAGGAGTTTGTCAAACTATGAAAGGAAGAAAATGCCTAAAATGGCAGCAAAAATTACAACTTTTTCAAGATGGCCAACTTCCAGTACAATCTAGGTCATGGGTCCAAGAGGCTTTTTTGGTAAGCTCCAACAGTGTGCCGGATTTCATCCATGTCGGTCAATCTTGAGGGCGGGGCTAATTGATTGAAATATTGTAGGGGGCTCTATTTAGCCTTTTTATGGTTTTCCCTGGATTTTGTCATACAGCCCAGTTAATAGCAGCACTGTCATCATACATTCCATTTTTGGTTCAGAGGAACCATTTCTTCGTTGAGTTACAGGGACTTCCTGTTTTTTAATGGCGTTGGCGCAACATTCTTTGATTGATGATGATCTATGGTTATGATTGGCCTAGAAACTTGAGTTTTTAATTGTGTCATCAGGAGATGGTTTGACAGGTGCTTTAGTTTAGTTAGAGATTTAGTTAAATTCCTGAGGAACAGGACCCCACAGAGTGAAAAAAGTGTCTCCCTATTGCAAGTGCACGGGACTTAGGCCAAAACTGAAAGTGACAACCATTTTCTGTTCAGGGCTGGACACTGACCAATCCCTGTTCGTTTGATGGTGATCGGATAAAATCTGAAGGATTTATTAGGGTTTAAGATGTCATGGCGGCATATCGAAGATCGCCATGGCGCCATGACCTCGCAGTGTAGCGTAGAGCCACAGTTCTCATTGGATATCTTCACCAACATGTTCTGTGCCTTCTCACTCAATTTTTTGACCTGTTTGTCTCACAAAGTCCAGAGAAATGTTAGAGATCGCCTATTGGCAGAGAAAGAGCGTCAAACCAAAGCTAAAAACTAGCTACTTTTCGCTAACTCAAATGGCCTGGACTTGTACATATGTGCGATTAATGAGTCATTCGCAGCCACCATGAATATCTTGGGTCTTCAAGCCATTTCTGGCTAAACTTACACTTCCATTTCTCAATCTGACCAGACCAGAGACAGTATTGAATAGACCTTAATGCACAGCCCACACGGGTACACAACCCCGCGAGTACAACAATGGGTGCTCGTAAAGCCTAAAATCCACGGTTCTGTACATTTTTTCCCTGATTTTCAACACAGGGATGACCCCTAAAGTTAGGAGGCAGTTGCAGACAGCGCAAAATGGTTGAAAGGACCCCGGAATAACAACAACAAAGGAAGTACAGGCTGCGTACAGGTCACGGAGGGCTCCGACTAGCATTTGCTGTCGTATCCACCCCCAACCGGTTGAGGCAGATGGCCGCCCTCCCTGAGCCGGGTTATGCTGGAGGTTTTGCCTTCCTGTTAAAAGGGAGTTTTTCTCCCCACCGTCGCCTGAAGCTTGCTCAAAAGGGGATTGATCGAAAACTATTTGATGCAGTCTGTTGGTTTCATTACATAGGCTATTTGTTATCAATTGGCTAGTATATAGGTATACATGAATGTATGACAGTCAGATTACTTATACTGATTGTCAGTGAAGCGCCTTGAGATGACTTTGTTATGAATTGGCGCAATACAAATAAAGTTGAATTGAACTAAACTGAAAACAGCATGCCGTGTTGGTGGATGTTAATATAGGTCCTGGGTACTTTTATTGGTACAAATAAAAATACATTTGACACTCACTCCTAGTTGCTAGTGTGTTAAATCTATTACTAAAGCTCAATGGACAAAAGATGATAACCGAGGTAAAAGTTGTAGTGTTAACAAATCCTATATTTGCACAGTATGATTACTGTTATTCAGGTTAATGTGAAAACTTTGAAGTACTACCCTTTTCCTGTTAATTTTGAAACCAAAAAGTTAAATCATGAACACATATATTAAGTTAAACTATTCATCAAACTTTGTGTACTGGCCTGGATTCCATTATGGATGAAGCCTCGACGGAACCGAGCTGGCCTTAGATGGGGGTACTCTTCAGTACTGGTCACCTTGATTCCCCACACAGACTTCCAGGCCTCATACAGCTGGCTGTGAACAGGATAAACCCCGGAATGATGCGGAGCCACTGCATAGCCCATATCAGTTGGGATGCCATGTTCCTGGAGAGAGAAGCAGGTCGACCAGATGGAGGTCAATTTAAAAGGTAGAATATAAACAGGTAGAAGTTATGTCAGGGGCCTAACATGCTTAAGAAAATTGGATGACATTTTTAAACACAGGACATGGATAAAGACAAACCTGAAACCACATGCCCACAAATAATTAATAATAATGATTCACAATTTCAAAATAAAGAAATGTGGAATCCTGCTGACCTGAGCAAAGATCTTGTTCAGCCTCATCTGCTCAGCCAGGACGCTGACGTTGTGAAAGAGGTGAGGCTGCATATGGCTCCACATGTGAGGGAACCACCAGAACTCCATCTTGTGCTGCAGCAGCATGTCGTCTCCCTGGTCCTCCTCATCGGTGCCTGAAAAAAAAAAAAACATTGACTTGATATAACCAACATTAAATTATGTTTCTACGCAGCTTGACATTTTCAATAATTGAAACAAAGACAATGGTCTTTATTAGCAAACAATCATACCTGTGTGATAAAACTTTCCAGAGAACCCCAGGTTGAATGTGAAATTAGGAACCAGAGTTCTCAACTTATTCTGAGTATTGAGCAAGGCCTACAAAAGAAAGACAGGTTAATTATTTATTTGGCATCTAACTAAGAAATAACTATGGTTTCTAAGCATTAGGCATTCCATAAATTAATATGAAACATTTGATAGTTTTACTTTTCTGTGTTTACTGATCAGACTGAGATAGGCAGGCAGAATACGAACAGTCTTAAAAGGAGCACAGCACAAGCTGTAGCTTTATTCCAGAAGTCTGCCCCTCTGGCAACAAGTGTACGTAATGTCAATGTTGTGTACGCGCACAGGCCACTTTTCTTCGACTCCTTTGGTCTTTGTTCATCTGCACAACACTCAGTCCGAGCCCTGAGCTAGATGCATAATAAATAAATAAAGCGGAGCATAGCTAGCATACGGGCAGCCAAATGCTAATCAAGGCCACAAGCTTTTATAAGCTTGAATCCCAACAGTAGGGCTAGTGTTGCATACTAAAAACATAGCATGGCATTTTGCATATCCAGGTTTCGGTCGTACATATTACATTTACCTTTTTAGTAGGCAGACAGACAGCAGAGAGTCCCGTTTTTATTACCACAGCACATCAAAGCTTTCTCCGTTTAGAAAGCTGCTCCGATGTTTACTCTCATTTTACTCCTGCACTGTCAGACTCAAGTATTGCCCTTTTCTTCGTCTTACAGAGTATATGTTGGTGTTTGACAGGCACTTGAAGCCACAGGTCTCTTGTTTGTTATCCATTCATAGTCATTAGTGTTCTCGATGATGCTCTAATGGCGGTAGAGTAAACTATGCCATGCAGGCAAAGGCCAGGTTAACGAGCATGCGCAGAATGTGAATGTGTTAGTCACTAGCACCAAATATGATGCAATATAGGTGCTGTATGAATGGGTCAATGAGACATGTAGTGTCAAAGCGCTTTGAGCGGTCACATGACTAGAAAAGCGCTCTAATAGTACAGTTCATTTATCATATTATTAGCTGTTTGACAACATTTTTCCACCACTTTTTTACATCAGATAACCACTTTAGCTGTAATAATCAGTTAAATATTTAATTGAATCTAGACCTTTTAAAAATGTCTAATATGTGCGCTCTTTTTCCTGGCCAGTGCCCATCTCTGGCCCTCATCTTAGAAGTTCTTCCCCTGCATAGCTTTATTATGAATCGTTTTGCCACTTACTGCATTTAATTATTGCATTTCAGAACCCGTTAGTAATTTCTCTGAACACATTCATGCCCCTTACATATTCAGCCGTGTCTCCAACATGTGGACAGCTACGCAGTAGTAGGCCTGTCGCGATAATAAGTCAATTAATTGAACGATAAGAAAAAATGAGCAAGTTAAGTTTTATGGCAGCAGTAAATTTTTCTCTCTCCCTCTTTACACAAGCTCTTATATGACAGCCAACTTGTTGTGTTGCGACACCCTCCCACCAGCATATACCGTCTGTCATCATAACAACAGTAGAGTGCAGCCATTGAGTGCTGCACATAAGCTATTAGCTCTGAGCTAATGAGAGACAGCGGTGCCTTTGCCCCTTATGCCCAACTGGGTTGGGTTGCGCGTTGTCTCTGCGCATTGGGACCAGCGGAGACTATGCAGATCCTCTGTGTGTTTATACTCCAGCGTAGGTGAACGCGCCGGGTCGCGGTGTCTTTTTCGGCTCTGCAGGCAGCAACAGGCTGGTACCGGTCAATAAACTCTGCCAGGCTGATTTATTTTAGTGCTTCAACATAAAAATTTACAATCTATTGATTACATGAAGTTCAGCTGTTAGACGAGCTGCACAGTCCGATAATTTTCCACATGAGTCATCTCAGTCATCTCCGTGGATTTTGTGGCACAAATCACCAACGCAGCTGCAGGATCAATGAAGTAAATTGTCTGGAAAAGTATAGTTTTATTTCACTTTTACCCACGGTTTAAAACTAGTATCACACTCTGACCAATAAGGGAAAATTTCCACGTCTCTGCAGCTGCATAGCCGGCTGCAGTCAGGTCTGGAAAAGGAGCGCGTCGAGCCTCGACTTAATTATTTGTTTTTTGTTGTGTTTGGTTTTTTAATTAACAATGAGACTGAGAGTCCATTCTACTTATCATTTTAGTTGGTTGTAAAATTTCTTCCAGATCCAGCGGAAAGAGTTTTTTTTTAAAATTACAGTTAATTGATCTTTGAAAGGGTGCACTTCCATTATTATAAAATTAACATTACATTAGTTGAAAATGGTTTCAAAATGCCAGTGTTGTCATTTAGCACAATATTATCGTTTATCGCAATAAAGTTTGAGACAATTAATTTTAAAGCAAAATTTGTTATCGTGACAGGCCTACGCAGAAGGGTTATAATGACACTCCAACTCACAATTCGATTTGTATCATGATGTTTGACCCACGATTTGAAACACAAAACTATTTTTTTTAAAAAATGTTTTATTTAAATAACGCACAAATTTGGATGTTCAGATTTTAGACACATAGATCTTGGTTAAGCTTTGTTGCAAACCACAAGCGCCTCGTTTCGTGGCATTGTCCCATGATATTAAATACTACTCCATGTTTTTCTTGCTTCAATTTTTAATTTTTCAATTAAAACATTTGTATCCTTTTGCACATCATTCAACATCTGTATCCTCCTTGCACATCCTATTTATTTACATAGTCATATTTACACAATATTTAATAGCTATTTTCATTTTAAGTATATTTTGCCAGTAATATTTATGCATATATTATACCTATACCTACACCATATCCAATATTTATCATACATCATATCTGTACTAAGGCTAAAGGGTGCTCATATTTTATCAATATTTATTACTCCCATTATACAGTATTGCTGCTCCCATAATTACCACATAATGTTATTATGTTCTGTTAATTATTACTTCATCTTGCCACTGCACTTCATCTACCAATCCACCCTGTGTTCATATTTTATTTATTTCTAATTTTATTCCACTCTGTAGCTGTAGCTGTAACGTAAATTTAAATCAGACTTAAGCCCAAACCATTTAATGTCACATTCGTGTTACTTGTGCCTGCAGTCTAAACATACTCATTGATCCAGTGGCTTCAACATGTTAGCTTTGAACTGTAGCTTCAACTTGCTGTATTTAGACACAGGTGTATCCTTCAACGTTCTGCAGCTCATCTGGACTTACTGCTGCTGTTTGAAAAAACTGCTAGAAGATGTGGAAAAGTTAATTGGCCATGTGATCCCACACGTGCCAGACCCGCTACCTCAAAGTCTGGTTTCTGAAGAGGGCAGCCATTTCGAAGCACTAACCCAAAATCAAACGTTGTATTGTGACCCCAGAAATCATTACTCACATTAGGCTGATGTTTGGGCCCAAAGTTACACAGCATCCCTTTAAAATCTTAACTAAATTGTAATTAATTTATTTTAAATGTTTCTATAATATTATATTTCAACTGGATATGAAACATAATAAAATACTTATGTGACCTGTTAGAAGTCCACATGGATTCGAAACTAATTAATGCTGATTTGTTTATTTCTTGATATTGTAGATGTTCTTGTGGTAAATTGTTCGAATATTTTTTTCCAAGCTAACCCTGACTTGCACAGTTCCGCATTGCCAGTGTTGGGGAGTAACGGAATACAAGTACCGCCGTTACATATTTAGAATACCAATTATGAGTGACTGTATTCCGGTTACTATTTTAAATCTGGGTATTTAGAATACAGTTACTTTTGTAATACCATGAGAATATGCGTGCTCGAAGCAGAGATGTCTGTTACCTTTGCATGAGAAGCAACTGGCAAGATGTCATGTTGTGGACACGTACCGCCCAAAGTCATCCGTAAATTAGCGGGTCAACCCGGGTCTGGCGTTCCCACCGCAAGCCGATCGGAGCCGAGCCGTTTAAAGCCGATTGTAACCCGGGTCGCTTGCCGAGTCGATGGACGCGGGTCGCTGAGCCTTTCACATCGACACCAAAAGCCGATTGTACGCGGGTTTAAACGGGTTTTTTGACCAGTGTAAAAGGGGTATAAAATTGAGGTGCCAATAGAAGTTACCCTGCATAAAGCAAAGATGATTTGCTTTATCTTTCAGTAAGTCTTGATTCAGCACCCTTCATGCAAAGAAGGAAACACATCATTGAAAAGCTTTGGTTCGTATGAAAAAGTGCAGCATGAAGGTTGTACCAAGCCTTGCACTGTGAGGTGTGGCATCATTTTCAGTAGGATGTGTGTGTGCCTTACGTTTGCAGGAGTCTGGAGCAGTATGCGGTCGCTGTGGGTCTCTGTAGAAGCCAGCTTTGCATTTCTGACACTGATGGCCTTCTGTGTTGTGCAGACAGTCGCACACGCCTCCGCTTCGCTGACCAGACTCGCGCCACGCAGTCCAGTCAAAATGGCAGCTCTGAGCGTGGCCGTTGCATTTACACTCTGGCAGAAAATAGACTCATCAGCAACAGCACTGGTGTTTTTACTCGTGATATATTAACTCAAGGTATTTTAATTAGATTTTTTCTGTCTGATGAGACAGTTGGAAACTATCTTTTTATTATCTTTATAAATAAATAAAAGTTTGCAATGTGGTTTGAGAGAAAATCCCACTGCCCCATCCTAAATTGACCTTTTTATTGATTTGCAGTTTAAGAGAGCTGCTTACGGCAGCAAAATGCATGTGTTTGGTAAAATGAACTAATTAAAGGGATGCTGTCTAACTTTTGGCTACTAGGGGTCCAAAACTGATCATTTCCCCCCAAATGTTCCCCTTTTAACCCAAATATCATAATAATGGTTAATTTCTGGCGTCAGTACAGTGTTTGACACATGTCTGCGCTCTCTTTAGAAACCAGACACTGTAACTTTGCAGATCCACTCTCATGGATCATGTGACCAGCAGCTTTGATTTACAGCTATAAAACACTCGGGGCTGTGCTTAGTGCTGCTTTTTCCTTGAAAGTTGGTCAAATCTGATGAAACTAAGAGGGTGAACATGGGGTCTGAGGAGCCCAGATAGAAAGAGAGAGTCTTTAGTTTTGCATTGATAAAGCACGGCTGGTGGGAAGTTATAGCTTTAGCCCCCTGGTGGCCAAAAGTTTCACATTATCCCTTTAAGGAAGAAAAAGTGTGAGCGCTTTTAGACTCACTCCGACATTCCTGCGGAGCCCCTGTCAGTCCGTCGGCGGGCTGCCAGGGTCGGTCGTTGTAGAGAGGAGCGCAGCGCTCACAGTGTTCACCTGCAGTGTTGTGTCTGCACACACACTTTCCATGGACCTGAAAAAGCAGGAAGGATGTCATTATTCATTAGCAACAGCCAGCTTGATAGACGGAGTCACCTAGAGAAATAATATTTTCCTCCTCTTCTCTTTTATATTCTTTTGATTTTCTTATTTTCTCTATACTCCATCTCATTCTCTGTGTCTCTTGCCTGAAATTAGTGAATGGAAGTTGATTGTTTGGCTTCATTGCTGGAAACAAGAATGGGCCTCTGCCCTGAAAAGCCTGTGTGTGTGTTTATGAGTATGTGTGTATGAGAAGAGTACAAGTATGCAGCTCTGTGAGCACAATAACAATCTCCTTGTCATTCCTTTGAGCTGGAATGCCATGCATGCTGGATAATGATTGAAGAGGGGGGGGGCCAAGGCATCTGAGGAAGCTCTTTATTTGTTTGCGTTACACCGTGCAACTGTAATGTAGGACACACAATTATGCAGTGATTACAGAGGTAGACACACTAATCAACATGCACACAAGCAGAAAAAAGTGGAAAAATGCACAAAAACACACACCCATTCTTAAATTTATTTCCCACGGTGTGTGATGTGTCACCGACCCCTAAAGGGCTCCGATTCACACACTGTTCTGAGAACAGATCCATGTACTGTAGGAACAGCACTTTAAACAACACACACCTCCTCTATATTAGCTGAGGCCTGGATGAGCACACACACACATGCACACATGACTGGCTTCACACACATCACACAACATTTCAGTCACACTAATAAGGGGAGCGATTGCACAAATGAGAGGTCCAGATAGCGAAGGGGCAGGAGACCTAATGACACATTTCTAAATCAAGAAGAAGGGATTAATGGAAGGAGTCGGCAGAGAAGAGGCAGGGGAGAGGGGGAGGAAATAGACGGAAAGGAAGGAGAAGAAGCCAGTGGCATCTGGATCGGGTCCAGACAGCTGGTATTTCAACCAATTTCATATGTTTACCATACCGTGATAAGAGACAATTAACACATGTATACACTGAAAGCTGCACACACCCAGTTGTATAAATTATGGACAAACAGGGTGGGAATGTTACTGCAGGTAGTTGACCATGTTAAGATTGTTAAATTTTTGATGAGGGGCAGAAAATGCTGCCAAAAAAGCATTAAATCCTGCATCTGTTACCCTTATACACCACTTAGTTAAGGATTCGGCAGCTGATTGTGAACAAACCCATATCTGATGTTAAAAAGCTACTCAGTATTTTAAAAAATGGGTGTAGACCTAATGACTTAAGTTGATTTAATTGTGCAGACGGCAAGTTTTTAACTAGGAAATCCACCTGGTCAGGCTTCAGTCTATGCATTAGACAAGAAAAGTTTCCAGTTCCTTAGTTTGGCTGGATCAGGTGTGAAGGCTTATTGGTTGAATTATCGGTCCACAGATGAAGATATATGACACTTATGGATGTGCACAAAAAAACAACATGCACAATGAAATCAGAAGATGTAAAGGGAATAATGTGAAATGAATGAAAGAAAGCTAGATAAAGATACAGAAAAAACAACCATTTGCATCCTGAGTACTCTAATTGCTGCTAAAGCCACAGCAGCAGGCCCTGGGTGTTATTAGATGTGTGTTGGCTTTGTGGTTGACTAACAGACAGTGTAATCATTCTGAACCACAAAACCCCCGCTGATGGACAACAAACAAACTGACCCTTTCGTCTTACAGCGTCTGAGCAGTAATGACTATCGGGGCCACTTTCTCTGCTGATTACTGCACACGGACACACACTTAGAGCAGACAAAACACTGCATGCCAAAGATACAACACACACCTTTTACTTGTGGTAGACCAAACACATGGATGTGTGAGGAGGGAAAAACTGTGCAATGATACTGTATGTTTACAGTAGTAGAAAGATGGACGTGTGCTTTGACATAAGATTTCCAAAAATGTATAACCACACACGCACGCACACACACACACACACACACACACACACACACACACACACACACACACACACACACACACACACACTTACAGATGACATTAAGTATTGAACGCTTACC
>JAVQJG010111326.1:0-16063 GCA_036024015.1 Craterocephalus amniculus | reverse complement strand
AGAGGATCAGACGCGCGTTTTTTTTGGCGATGTGAAAGGAGCCAAATGCCGATTGATCGTGGGTTAACGCGGCTTTGAAAAACCCGCGTCGACGCGCTAATTTCAGTGTGAAAGTGGCTTTACTTGTTTAAGTCTATCGGGCTGTTCCCTGGTGCATCTAAACTCTGCTGCCACACAAGGCGTTCGCAGATGGCTACATCTGCATTTAGAACGTTACACAAGGCAACTTTCACTTCTGTGAATGTGTTTGTTCCAAAGGGAGCATCCTGTACTGGTTTTTATTTAGTAACAATAAATTAGAATACAACACAAATTAACTGAATAAGAGTCTACAAGTCTTATAATGTTGGGCTGTAGAATTTATATTTAGCAAAGAATAAAATAAACAGTCAGGTGTACAATTGTGTTGCATGTCACACTTTAGCACCAATCTTACCTTCATTTAAAAGTATGTTGCAGCTTGTGAGGCGTGATTAGTCATCTATTTCTAGCCCTTAGTGATGCCATCCGCTGACAGCATAGCCAGTGACTCACCAGCAGGCAGCCACCGGCTTCCTACATGAATTATAGGTGCTGATGGCAGGAGGAGAATGCATGAGTGTACCAGTTTATTTATTTTTGTGCACAATAATTAGGTGCAAAGATGTAATGTTAACAAGGTCCAGATTGCGTCTTTGGCACGTTTCCTTCCTGCGATTGACACGCTTCTTAGGTAATATCACAAGTGGACAGCTTGGAGTTTGTCCTTTCACACCTTGTATCAGAATGTGTCTCCACATGCATCTCAAGTAGCCACTTGGGATCTTGCTCTCGCTTGCTCTCACTGCTCTAGATATAAGCGAACGGTTACAATAATCAGACACCACCCAGCTGTGGCCACAGACAGGACATCTGTGGGTGTACTGATGTTCCGTCAAAGTCATGAATAGCATTTACTGATCATTATGAACTCAAACTTTAACAGAACTTGATTTAGATCTGCCTGAGTCACATTGATTGCCACATGAAACGATTGAACTGTGTTGATACAGAGTTTAAACATGTTGACTTAAAGCGTGCAAATTGTGGCTTGTCTACAAAATTCAATTCATCTTTAATTAATTTTCTAATTGATGAATTATTGAATAGCCACATTCTTGGTCTGGACAATCTAAAGCTGATTCCTGGATACTTGTTTATGAGTAATGAGAAATATGTTGAAATTGTGCAAATAATATCTGCGTCTGTAAGAGAAAACATCGTATTTTGTAAACAGTTCTTAGTTGAAACGACTGCATTTGTTGAGTAGTGGACTTCAGACTTCAGAGGTTATTTGCAACACACTTTATGTGGATCAGAGATCCATCATCAGCATAGAAATTAAACATCATGTTTGTGGAAAACATGTCAGAGGGGAAGCACATAAAACAAAAGGCCAATGGTCCCAAAACTGAGCCCTGTGGAATACCATATTCCACTAGAGATTAACAAGACACATTTAAACTGATACAAAAATTTAGCCAAATGTGGGCTAGACCATTGCCAAATGGGTTCTAACATAAGATGTAAATTGAACATTTTATAATTATGATTCTGATTGATCACTTATGATTCTTATTGTTATCATTTTCGTAAGTTCTGATTCAAGTTATTTAAAAAATGTAAAAATGATTCTAAACTCGTACTTAAAATGTTGTAATTACTGTAGAATTGGGCTAAATAGTGAAATGGAAAAGTTTTATTTGCACTATGCTAACAAGCTCAAAGTCAATATTTCAAGTAATATCAAAGTATCGTGGATACTTTGACTTACAATAGAAAGGTAATCAAGGATAGATTTTGATGAAAAAAGCAGCCCAGACATTTTAGCCCAGACTGGCCCAGAAATTAATGCCAGAAACCTTTGAGCTACCTAAAAGTGAAGAATAGCCTATCAACCGTGCCAATTAAAACCAGTAGAGCCATGCAGTGAGTTAGCAGGGATCAGAGCAGATACATGAAACTCTTCCAAAAAGTGTAATTTGTTAATCAGATAAAAGTCCTCATTCCAGGTTTAGTTTAATGAGTCTCTTTAATCAGAACAGCCTCAGTGCTATGAAAGTAGAGCAGCGAAGCCCAGCCTCCACCACCATCATCACCATCATCATCCAAAGCAACTGATGAAGGTCCTGCAGTGGTCCAAATGTCAATCATCTTTTTAAATTCAGCATTATCAGTGTGTTTAATGGGCCTGTGGTCAGAAAAGAAAGTCAGACATTATTCATGATTTACATATTTGGTGAAGCTGATTGATTTGACTTTCTCACATAAATCATCAGCTACCATTGATGTATATCGTCATGAAAGCGGGTCTAAGGATACTAGAACCTGCATGGCTCTCCTCCAAAAACATGTAGGTGTACAGGAATTGATGGACAGATTTCTTTTTCATTGGATGCCCTACTGTTTGTTCTTATTGATTGTAATTCCCTAACCTTGATGTTTGCATCTTGTTGGTTTGCTAAAACTCTTTGTGTGCTTTGTTTGCTACAGGTGGAGCGGGTTCCTTCTCTGTGCCGTGGCCATGCTGCTGGTCATATTCCCCATGTTCACCTTCCCCAAGAAGCTGCCCCCCCGACACAAGAAGAAGAAGAAGAGGAGGAAAAAGCTGAGCCTGGACGACCTTTCCAGCGACGACGACGTTCTGAAGGAGAAGAGCAACAACAAGAACCAGACGGTTTCCTCATCCATGGGCTTCGGCAAGGACATCAAAGGTTCCAGCAGCACTTTCATTTCAGTAGTTTAGAGTTAATTTGTAACTAAACCGCTGATCTTATGGCTCAGTTTGGGGTTGAAAAGAAAAATGAAAGTTTGTCTTTTAAAGGGTACTAGTTATCTATGATTCGACATCTTATCTTAAAAAGAATAAAACTAGAGTTTTCTCTAGAGTCGTAGCAGAAAATTATTGGCTTTGAGGTTGTTGATTAAACAAAACAAGACTTTTGAGTGTTTTTTGTCATCATCATTTTCTATACCAAGTCTGCTTCAATGTCGCGGGGAAGCTGCAGCTTATGCTAGCAATTAGCAGGCGAGAGGCAGGTGCACACAAAGAAGTCGCCACTTTATCGCACTTTATAAAATAGAAAAAAATTACTCCAGCTTTTGTGGTCAACAATGTTTGGACTTCCAGAAATCACCTTTGTTTATGGCCCAGCTTCTTCATATCAGTTTTTATTAAAAGTTCAAAGATTACTCTTCATTGGGATATAAAACAATGTTTCCTTCATGTAAAGGGCTATTTCCACACTTGCAAATACTGAAATTCCTTGATATTATATGACTGTAGCTTATTTCTGATCCCACATTAATTTATTATTAATTAATTTTTAACCTAAAACATAATGTACGCCACATCAGAAATATTTGTTGGTCACATCAATATTTTCACGAGTTTAGCTTTTTTTTTCTTTTGCCAAATCTTAATAGTCCACATTCATACAGTTCAGGTATTTGCTTCCAAATGGCTGTTTCCATGTTCTGTAATATGGTATCTGAGCAAACTGCTTGTTAGATAAATAAAAAATGACTGGTAAAGATTTAGGATTTTTTTAGACTGGAAATTTGTTGAAATGGCATGGGATGACCCCAAGTTTAGGGTGAGAAATCAGGAAAATAAACCCAATATTTTTTTAATTTATTATTTTTATCATGGTTGAATCTAAAACACACGCATCTTTGGTTATCTGTTGTTGTAATTTATGTGCATTTTGGAGGGTAGAACTTTGTAAAAGCTACATCTGATATTAAATTGTAAACAAAAGAATGACTCATTTCTCTCCATCTTCCAGACCTACCCAAGGCTGCGGTGAGGATCCTCAGCAACGTGACCTTCCTGTTCGTCAGCCTGTCCTACACGGCAGAGAGCGCCATCGTCACGGCTTTCATCACTTTCATCCCCAAATTCATCGAATCCCAGTTTGGGATCCCAGCCTCCAACGCCAGCATCTACACTGGTGAGCACAATTATTTTTCCTGGTGTTTCTTTTTCCTTTTTGGTCCAAAAACAAAATCTGGAACATTAGAAGGATTTTCAGCCACATAAACACATATTTATTCTCCTAATGTTGTGTCTGTAGCTCAGACAGGCCCCAGACAGGACAGAATATTCCAATAACAGCCTGGACTTTTGTGTCTGTCAACTCCGTGCTGGTTTTATCCGCGGGCAGAGCAGCAGCCCACAGCCCAGAGCTGAAGCCAACATTAATAATAAAGGAACAGCTGGTCTTCAAATGAAGGGGGCACCTGGAACGCTGAGCTGGTGCTCTTAGTACGCTCCACTCAAAATATTCAGAAACACTCACACACAAGCACAGTAAGGCTCTGCTTACACTAAATCACACCTAAGCTTATAAGCAGATACCTGAATGTTTACACACAACGTGGATGCAAGAGAACACAGCGCGACCAACATCCCATGTAAGACATGTGGGCTGCTAGCTGTGAGCTTTACACCTGCTAATGTGGCACATATTCTAAAATGTGAAAGATGAATGCATAATCTTGGCATCGTAGCATCCAGTGGTTACTTGGTTACTAAATGGCTCCACTGATGACTGAAGTGGATCAAATCCAACAAACGGAACCGAAGTGTGACAATGTGGAGCTCATATCCGGGCTTTGCTTGAAAGAAGTGTTGATAAATCATGTTTTCAGATCTGTTTGAAGTGTCTGTCCATTCTGAATTACCACAGTGGAACAATGAATGAAGAGGGAGCGAGTCCAGTGTGCTTAGTCTATAGAGTTCACTTTACATCTCCAGACCTTCAGGAGAACATTCATGATGATTTTATTGGTTACTGATGTAAAAACTGTCTCATATGTGTATGTGAGGATTTAATTAGTAAAAGAGTGCTGTTAGATGCGAGTTTTAAGTTATACTGTAGGATCAGTTATAAGTTTGAGAAAGTTTTTAAAGACTTGGAATTGAAATGTACAAAGTTATTCAGCAGGACAACGTGGCTCTTCTGTTAGAAGATTCAGCCAGAAAAACCCTCCATTTCCATCCATCCATCCATCCATCCATCCGTCCGTCCGTGCATCCATCCATCCATCCATCCATCCATCCAGAGGGAACTCATTTCATATGCTGGTGACTGTGGGTGAGGATAGGAACGTAGATTAACTGACTGGTAAATTTTTAGCTTTGCCTTTTGGCTCTGCTCCTTCTTCACCTCAACAGACCGATCCAGAGTCTGCATTACTGATCTGCCTGTTAATCTCCCGCTCCATCCTTTGTGAACAAAACCCAGAGATACTTGAACCTCTTCACTTGGTTCGGGATCACATTGTTGTGCAGGAATTTACCACCATGTCTATCATAAACTTTAACATTTGGGTCACCTCGTGGAATTTCTTCCAGCCCAACTGACAGCTTTATTGATAAAATTGAATATATCAACCTCCCTCACCAGCATTAGAAAATAACATTCTTCGTATATTTCTGTTTCTAAAACCCTCCCAGTCAATTGGCTATCTTTCCTGTGGTCTTCATTGTTGTTCTGCTTTAAATAAACACACTTTGCACTTATATGTAGTGCACCAGTACGCTGATTGAGACACACCTATAGCGATCCAATATCCAAGCATTTTCACCAATTAATCATCTCATTTTCCAAATCTTTTTTGTTTTGATTACTCCACAATCTCTGCAGCAGGGTATGCTTTTCTTTTAATTTTTTGCTTTTGACTTTAGATTTTAATTAAAAAAATACCAGGCAAATATTTCTAGAACTCTGCCCGGAATCCAGGAAGCAGTGGATTTATGATTCATTTTCCATCCATGTGCAGTTTTAAATTAGAAATTGATATGAAAATGGAACAAAAATAATGATTTTGCAGGAATTTTTTAAGCTGTCACAAGGTTTGTACAGAAAGCAAAGCAAAACTTGTGCCATTAATTCCCTCACTGAATAAGTATTGACGAGTTTACCAGTTTAAGCCATTTAAGATTCCAATGCTATTAGTTTCAGCTTTCAGCAGCACAAAGTTGCAAATGACACACCATAAGTACAATGAAGTTATTGTTGTTTTTGCTTTTTTTTGCTGTTAAGCACTTTGGTTGGCCACAGGCCTTTAAATGTGCGATAAAATGAAACTGACATTGACTTAATTAACCCAATCTATGCCATCATAATACCCTAGTAGCTCTGCAGCAAAAAAATTATAATTTATTCATGCTGTTCCACAGGTTTTTTAAAAATTATTATTATCAACATTGGGGGGAAAAAAAGATTATTAATTGAAATAATTAGCAGTTAATGTTGCACTATTGCATCTAACATCTGCTTGAGGGCGAGCGTCTCTGACGAAGTTAAACTGATGGAGTTTTAGCCTGGCTAAGCCGATTGAGCTCGTTGTTGCCTTCAGTTTCCAGTTTTAGATATTTCCTCCCTGCAGACAGTTATCCTTATATCAGCCTTGCAGATATAAGGAAAAAAGCCTTTTTGTTGACATCTTTATAAAACAAATTAAGTAGCTTCTTTGTAAATACATGTCAAAATGATGATGGTGAAGACTTGAACATCTTACTTGCTATAAGTGAAACCTTCAGAGAGACTGCGAGGAGGGCAGCATCAGAAAGCTGCAGCAGACTTAAAACCATGGCTCTGTTGTGCTGATAAGACGGGAGCCGAGAGGAATGAGCTGCCAGCTCTCTGCTCTGCGCACAACTGATGACCTTCTTACTGACTTTGCTTATTTTGATGTATTCTGGCTGTTCGCAGCTCATCCATTCCCAGGATTTGGAAGTTTGAGTGGATATGTTTGCAGACACAAAGTGTCAGAGATAATTTACTGAAAACGTGCATGTTTAATCAGAAATGCAGTTTAAATTTAAACGTAATCAGGTGAAATCTTTTTCAGGAGTTTAAAAGTCAATAACTTCCATACGGTAATGTAATTTTCTGTATCTTTTCAGTTACCGTGAAACTTGCCAGTTGTGTTTTCTGGGCTATTGTAAAAATTGCTGTTTGGTCATCATAATTATGTAGTTTTTATGTTTCATGTGGGCATGTAAAAAAGCTATTGTTCTCATCATGCTCTTCTTCATGCATGTAAATAGATGTAAAGCAATGTATAGTAATAGTCTTATTTTAAACTTAAAACTTGCTCTTTTTCCCCTTTACCTTTTTTGTGCAAGTTTCTTTCATACAGATACAGGGAATCAATAAAAACTAGCATTATTATTCATTGATTTTAATTATTTTAATCTTTTATTAAACACATTATTTAGTTGATATTTTTTTACTTCCATGACATGAAATCCCATCTTGTAAGACTTTTTGTTATCAGAAATCTTTAAGTGTTGGGTTGCATAACCGTCTCAGCCGTAGGAGGAGTGGGCTGAGAAGTCGTGATTTAAACTGCCACTCGTGCATTTTCATATTATGTCATTCTCTTATGAGTAAAGTATCTATGGGGAGCCTGCTGGAGGATTTGGGATGGTGCACAGTCTTTAAGTCCAAGTGTTTCTGAGTTTTGACCTTTTGTTCAGTGTTTTTCCTGAACTATGCGTCAATAGCTAGAGGAAACATTCAGCTTTTAGTCTCTCTGCGTAGTTTATAATTCCAATGGGGTATAATGACGCACTGGACGACCAAGCTCAGACTGATTCTGCCTTTATGAGACCTTACCGCAGTTTATCATTTAAGAGATCGTACATGTAGATGTTGAGCGTGTAGGTGACGGCAGTGAAGCTCCTGCACAGGACCGGACGAACATTATCCAACACCCACTGAGAGACGCTGTCTCTGTCTCTGTCTCTGTCTCTGCCTGGGTTGGACGTTCATGTCTCCGCGAGGCCACCCACCCACCCACATTAAAAATGTGTGCTGTCATGGTAATGCGAGGCTGCCCGGAGGCGGCTGCTGTTGTGATTGCTACATTTTCTGAACGATTTGTCTTGTCACTGAGGGAGAGAGAGTGATGGCTGCAAAGCCTGTAGTCAAGCGCTTCTAAATTTACAGCAGATTCAATTTGTAAAATCCCAGCTGGGCAGTGATCAATGAGTCTAGGGGAGAGGAAGAAGCGTTTTATGACAGCTGCTTTCTAACTTCGTTTTATTTGCATCAAAGTTATTAAATGCCCAACAAACTGAACTTGACGCACTCATTTTTTTTCTACTTACAGAGTTTGGGTTGTTTAACTATAGAGATTTGGGTTGTCTGTGTTCCCATGTTCAGCATCCACATGGCCCGGTGAGGCACATTTAGGTTTTTAACCACAAAAACATTATTTGATTTATTCTTTATTATTTGCTTTGTTGCTAAATGAATCATGTTTTTTTTAAATTATAGAGCAATGCTTTGGGTTTGGTTTTGAAACCTCTGAATATTGACTTAACCCTCCATTAAAGTCATAAAAAACCTGAGCGGTTGAATACGGAATATGAATTATTTATGTATAATACATCATAATGGAAATGAAAAGTGTTTATAGAAATCCTGCTAATGGTGAAAAAGGTGACAGTGAAATGTTTTTTTCTACTTTACACGTTGAGATATTAACAAACAATGAAATCTTCACAAGATGACACGAAAATGTTTTTTTTTTAGAAGTGTTAATCATGCTGTGTTGGTCAGGCTATTTGAGTTTTCTGCTATCTACACGGAGACAGCTGTAAATTAGCTTTTTAGGGACTGATAAATAACCACGACTCTGAAAATGAGGACGTGCAGTTTGCATGTGTAACGTTAAATATCCAGACAACAGCAAATCATTTTGGGAAAAAAGTTTAGAGATTTGGCTTTCAATGGATCTTTATTCCAGATGACATTTGAACTTTGCTTGTTTTCCTTTGGGTTTGTTATGGTTAGACAGTTTCACTGGAATGGAAATGAGTTAATCATGTTTAA
Source organism: Craterocephalus amniculus (assembly GCA_036024015.1). Taxonomy (NCBI): domain Eukaryota; kingdom Metazoa; phylum Chordata; class Actinopteri; order Atheriniformes; family Atherinidae; genus Craterocephalus; species Craterocephalus amniculus. The sequence continues at coordinate 7,193 of JAVQJG010111326.1, read as the reverse complement.
TTGGCTAAATCATGACGAGCTCTAGAGACAAATCTAAGGGACGGATATAGAATATCAAATACTTATCTTTCATCAATAGACTGCTCTGTTGTAGCTGTTATGGAAAATGAAAGTTTACTGCTGTGTCATGCAGCAAAATCAGTCAAGTTTCAGCATGACTTGAGTTTATTTGTCCTACTTCCACGTGCACATCCTTCTCTGTGGCTGTTGTGCATGATCTCATCACTGTACCTGAATAGTCGTCCAAACTCCTCATGCAATTGACACAAACTCCAACGTCTGCAGAGGTCTCATCAGAGCCATGACCTTCAGAGACTTGTCTGAATCTGGGTCACCCTGGATATTCTCAGCTTGTTGTCGGCGTTTGCACCTGCATCCACATTCCCTGTTTCCTCCTTTCTTCTCGCTTAAACCGTTAAACCACCATGTTTTTGTTTTTCATCCTTCATGTCTGGGCTGAGCTGATGAGGAGTTTGTGAAACTTTGTTTTTTATATATTTCATTGCTTCCACGTTCCTTCTGCTACACAATGCAGTCATAGTTTATATCACTTATCATCCTTTTCAAAATTCACAGCATCAAACAGCAACTGAGGCTCAAAAGGAGAAAAGACTAAAGCAAGAAAGCAAAAGTGCTCCTACAATTCAATGCAATCTACATTTATACATTCCCAATAAGCTGAAATGAGTCCCAAATCCCCTACAATTAGACATTTAAATTAAATGAGTAATGGCCTACAAATTAAAATGCAGTATGACTTTTGTTAAATTGGATATTAGTTGATTTCACACACTGATTAAACACATTTCTATCAAATCGCAAAAAGCAACTAAAATATTTTATACTTGAGCTCAGAAACTTAAAATCTTTTCTTTTAGAAAAATGGACTGAAACAAATTCTGTATGTTGAACTTTAAAACATTTACATCCTATGAAAGAAAATATCTTTTTATAGACGCTAAAACGGGATACAAAGTAAAACTTCCTCCTACTTAGTCTGAAACCAGATATTTTTAGTACTTCTGTCTTATGCATTAGTTTGAAGTTTCATGTTTCTGCAGCATCGATTGGACGTGGGAATTGCCAGACCAGACACTCTGCAAACAGCTTTTACAAAACTATACATGATTACTGAGCTTTCAGAGCTCTAATAGGAGTTTTCATCTCTCCTCAGGTGTGATCATCGTGCCCAGCGCCGGCGTCGGCATCGTCCTGGGCGGCTACATCATTAAGAAGCTGAAGCTGGGAGCTCGCGAGTCTGCCAAGCTGGCCATGATCTGCAGCGGAGTGTCGCTGCTATGCTTCTCCACGCTCTTCATCGTGGGCTGCGAGAGCATCAACCTAGGAGGAATCAACATCCCCTACACCACCGGGTGAGGAGCTTTGGGAGAAACCGGGAGGGGGACGTCACGAGGACAAACCACGCCACTAATCTGAATATAAAATTCACTCTGGTTGGCTTGTCCACGAGGACATGATTGTGGAGGATGAAGAGAGAGAGAATGTAGGGAAGAGGCTGCAGCAGAGAAGTTAAACAGACAGAAGAGTCAGACAGAAGTACAAGATGAACAGAGAGCAAAGGAAGAGTTAAACACCCACAGAGAAAAACAGTTATGAAAGAAGGAGGGAAAAAGATCATTGTAGCATCATCTCATGCTCACATACAACCTGTATGCTGCCTCCCTTCTATACATCCCACTCTGAATCATAATATTATATCATTTAGAGAAACAGGAAATAGGTTGGGAATGTTTCCGAGTGGTTGGAGGGAAGAAATGACTCCTCCTGGAAGTAAAAACTCTTCTTCCCGCTTTGTTTCTTTTCGACTGCAACATGGAAAAACGACTTAATAACAAGCTTTTTTGCTTGATTTAGGATATATAGCAGCAGTCAGTCATTAATGTCCTACACAACTTTCACATGAACAGACTATATTTGAGTCTGTGTGATTGAGGCGGCCAGCATTGCATATGGTAGGGAAAGAGCATACACAGAATTAAGGTATGAAGGTTTACATGATAGAAGAATTATTCAGTTCTGAATTAAAATTGGAATAAACACTTCCTTTGGAATTAAGTTTAATTCAGAATTAATGTTTCCATTCAGAATTGAGTGTCTAAGTGGTCATTTTTCATTTCTTTAATTCCAAATTAAGGTTTTTCCATGTTAACCGCGTTCACCTCAAATTTCAGACCAATCATCGCGTGGTTGTCAAACAGCAGAAAAAGTTCTGCTCGGCCGACGAACAAGCTGTCAGAATTCCCAAAATAGGAATGTTGTCATTTTGTCGGAGAACGTGAACATGAAAGACTTTTCCTTTTCAACAATTCAGAAAAGTCTCAAATACTTGAATTTACAGTGTTCATGTTTATATTATTTGTGCTGAGTACAAGTGCCCAGCCTGGCTTTCTTCCATAAGTTTTTTTCCTCCTTTTTGTTGCACATTGACCACTTCTTTCTTCACTTCACCTTTGTCTTCCTGGTTGGAAAACCCACCACCCTGTCCACCAGGTAGGATTCTTCTTTCTTGGAAAAGCACTTTTCTTTAGGCACTACACCTGCTGACAGGGAGAATCCCCTTCATTTCCCGCTCTCCAAGGATGCAATATGTTCTCTTGCTTCTTGCTGCAGTCGGGTATCATCAGAAGGAGATAACCGGCGTTCTTCGCTTCACCTGCCTGCGGTCACAGCCTCTGTCTGAGTGGTGTCGTTCATAACATTATTGCTTTTCATTACTTCCATGCATACGAGTGTACTGTCAGGAATATCTTCTTTTTGCTGACGCTGCCCCTCCCTCCCGCCACAAACGACCTCACTCGCGCTAAAAGCTGCACACCTTCCTATATGTGGAAGCCAACATTTTTTATGCTCCGGTCGTTTTTAAACGCCTCCTCTGGGGCTGCAGCGCCGCTTCTAAAGCTGCAGGAGGAAATTTTAAGAGCTTTTACTCAAACCAGAGGCAGCTGTTTGCTGCTCGGCCTTCCTCGTTTGAAATAATCTCCTGGCACAACAGAGACTGTGATATTTTTTTTCATCAGCCCATCTGTAAAGCTGGAGAGGAAGCAGGCCTGCAGATCGGAGCAGGATAACGTAATGAGCCAGTAAACGGAGGCGTTTTCTTTTGGACGGAGTGTCCCTGAGAGCGATTACATGGCAGTGATGGAGAGTGTCCAAGGAAGAGAAGATCTTTGGCCGGCTGCCTGTCCTTCCATTTTTTCATTCCCCTCTTTGTGTCCTTTGTGCCCTTATCTTCATCTTCTGCATTTTAATTTTTTTAATTTCCTTTTTGTTCTTTGTGCTTCAAAGTTTGCTTTTATCTTATCCTATTTATTTCTATATTCATCTCTTTTCTGTCTGGTTCTTTTCCTGTTTTTTCTATCTCATCCTCACTGAATTAACCCTTTTAGTTTTTGTTTCCCTATTTTATTACTTTAATAGCAATTGTTTGTATGATAACATTTATGTTCAAATCTTTCTTGCTTACATTTTTAAAAACTGTATCAAAACACTTCCTTTACACCCTCTAAACCAGTCTTTCCCAAACTTTTTGAAGCACGGCCCCCAAGATGACATTTATTAGTGTTTGTGACCCTTTCTTTCGCGGGGACCATTATTATTAATTATACATCAGACAGGTCATCCTGCAGGATCCTCTAATACAAGGCTTGAAAACCGATGAGGAAGATTAATGTAGATTTATGCAATAATGTGTTAAAGAATTATGTTGTTAAATTTAGATAAATCTCTTTCTTAATGGTTTAATTTTGACCGCCATGATAAAAATCCCAAATTTATTTGATGAATATAGATTTTATATTTTTCACAATTATCTGGTGACAGATACGATCTTGCGACCCACTTGTGGGTCCCTACCCACAGTTTGGGAACCGCTGCTGTAACTCATCAGTGCTTACATCGGCCAATATTTTTTTTCCCTAACAAAATTAAATGTTAAAGAATTTAAACTTCCAGATCAAAGTCAAAGAAACAAGCTAAAGACCAAAAATAAATATATGGCTGCTGATTATTAGAATGATCTATTCCACAACAGTCTTCATAAGTTTCCAATAACACCTGAAACAGTTGGCAGATTTGTTGCTGCACTTCTTTTTAAATTGAGTCTCTAGAAGAGTCTGAAAGCTTGATGCAACCTTGAGCTACAATAGCCACCTCTGGTATTTGTTCAGAAGCAGCAGAAATGCGTGTTTCTCGGAAAACTTGATGATAAAATAGCAGAACAAAGTACAGCACAATGATTTTAATATCAATTGTTTCTTGTTATACAGTATTTGTTTTTATTTTTATTTTCCATGTTTGCTTGTTTACTCGATCAGCTGAGCCAACTGCTGATTCATGGGTGGGGGCGATGATGTCATCACATCAGAAATGTGTGCTCATGACATTACATCATGATATTACAGGATTACCATGGATGATCTGTTATTGCACGGCCCTGATAGGTTTGTCCATTTCAACCGGACCCCTGGTCCTGAGATGATCTTTTTTATCTGAGGCATGTGGATGCAGGAAGTGCTCCTCCACAGGAAGTCTGAGCCAGGTTTAAGACCCACTTCCTGCTTCAGCTTTGACCTTCTGCACTCCCAACCACAGACAGTAATGTTCAGTAAAAACAGGAAAAGAAAACTTGTTTTTATTTGTTTTTTAGCTGCATCATTAATCATCCACCTTCCTGAACAGCTGCGTATGGATATGATGGATTTAACTCATCACCCGTCAGTGGTTTTAATGTTCTGGCTTTTTGTTTTCTTTCCTCAGACCCACACTCACGATGACCCAGAGAAACCTGACCGGAGGCTGTAATGTAAACTGCGGCTGTAAAATCCATGAGTACGCTCCGGTCTGCGGCTCTGACGGCATCACGTACTTCAACCCATGCCTGGCCGGCTGCAGCAGCGTGTCCAACGACAGCACCGGGGTGAGATCCTGGCCTCCAGATCCAGCTGTAGTTTAAAATCAGGCTAAAAAATTTGAGGCTGATGTTTCTAAGCATGTCCAAAATGTATGTTTTATTGATTTATGGTGATTTTTAATGTCTGCGATGCTTTCCTCCAGATCCGTAACTACTCAGACTGCGCCTGCGTGCAGAGCCGGCAGGTCATCACGCCCTCGTCCGGCGGTCAGGGCGGAAACCAGCTGCAGCTCGTCATCGTTAAGACCTACCTGAACGAGAATGGCTTCGCCGTGTCGGGAAAGTGCGACCGCACATGCAACACCCTCATCCCCTTCCTCATCTTCCTCTTCATCGTTACGCTCATCACTGCCTGCGCCCAGCCATCCGCCATCATCGTCACCCTCAGGTAGGAGACGCTCAGGTTCACTTAAATAACCACTGTTTTTCTCAGGAATCTGTCCATTAATTTAAGAAAGATTAAGAGAAACAAACCTGGGACAAACCTGGAGATGGATGGACTAGAAGAGTTAAACCATGGACTTAGAGAAAAAACTGGACCTTGCTTTTGGTTGGTTATCTTGGCGTACAGTACCACTGATGACCACTAGGGGCCTTTAAACAATCGTTGGAAGATTTACATCTGCTCCATGACAAGTTACTTTCACTCATTAACTTGAGGATATTTATTATTATTATTATTATTATTATTATTATTATTATCTGGACAGATACCAGCACTAAAGGCAGAAAGAAGAATTCTAGAAAGTTCTTCAACAAGCTTGGAGAATTATTCCTGGAGACAACTTAAAGAAATGCTGGAAGGTTTCTCTAGGAGGCTGTTGAGGGATAAAACTGCTAGAATTAAACAATTTGAACAAACAACGAATTGCTGCAACTATTTGCCGTTTTCCAGCCAACATATTCAGTAGCTTAGGAGAGTTGTGCAGAGTTCTGTACAGTGTACACACTACTGGAAGCTATATTATGCCTGTGTCTGCACGTCTGATAGTTTAACCAAATGTTCTGGTTCATCATTACTGTCTATCCTATTTTTAAAAATTGGTTTACACTTAAATGTAGATTTATTGATACTCTGTTGCTGTTGATGTAACATTTCAAGCTTTTGTGTTTTCATCTTTTAAACAGATTAAAAAAACATCATCTGTTCCATTCAGTCAGAAGTAACCAATAGCAGGTGGTTCAGAGGTTTGTGTTGGTGCCGTCCTTGTCTTCACCGCTCTGACTGGTTTTATGTGCTGCAGGTCTGTTGCAGAGCAGGAAAGGCCGTTTGCTCTGGGAATGCAGTTTGTTCTCCTCAGGACTCTCGGTGAGTTTCTCTTTATTTCTATTCATCTGTTTATTGTAATTATCTGAACAGATGAGTTTATTTCTGAAGTGAATTTGCTGTGGGGTGATTTAAGAAAAATGCTGTCAGTTTTAAAGTGAACATTTTCTTCTTAGAAGAAATGTGCATATATAAATAAATATAAACAAAAATTAGCATGTACAGTTGTCTGCAAAATTTGTCCTACCCTCCCATTAAAGAAGAAAAACATAGCTGAAACTGAAGTAATAATAGAGGGAAAAAATTATGAAAATCATGACAATGTTTTTTATTGTGGTTCAATAGAATTATATTTTTCAAAAAAACAAGCTAAAACTATTTGAAATGAATGTACATTAGGTCACTTATAAGCTTGTATTTTGTTGAACAATCCTTTGAACAATCATTGGTCCGAATCGTTTTGTTTTTCTGTTTTTTCAACTCAATTAAATAAAAAAAAACAAATGTGACATTTCATTACAACATAATTAAGCAAATTAATGTTGATCATAAATTGTTTAAGTCTCCAGATATTTAAATTACTATGAAGTATTTTGTGGTTTTTGTGATAGAAGTATATTAAACATTTTTCAGAGAACTTTGTGCCATTTATTACCGGGTGATGTCAGATTTGCTGTCGTGCAAAAAGTGTCCACTGGGGGCAGAAGACAAGCTTCAGATGATGTATATAACAAAGTTTTTCACATAAAGTGATTCAGTAGGTCTCTAACGTATCTAGTAGGGGTGGGACAATAAATCGATCTGTATCGATACATCAATAGTATGGTCAATGATTCAATGAAATCGATATCGGACAAAAATCGATAGAGTAACCATTTATCAAACACACTTTTATTTTGAAAATATTTTCTTTTAAACTAAATGTTAATGCCAGAGCTCATTAATAAAGAAAGTTTAAATGATGATCTAGGTGCTTTTAGTGATGAATGGAAATAA
>JAVQJG010111307.1:0-14780 GCA_036024015.1 Craterocephalus amniculus | reverse complement strand
TTGTGATGAAAAAGCGGACATTTCCTCCTCTTTCGGGTCTCCCCTACCAGAAACGGCGCTTGCAGTTTAGCCCATTGACGCTCGCGCTTGTTTTGGTTTGGAAGTCTCGCGATACACGAAACTAGCGCTATAAGGCCGGTCGAAAATCTGTTTGAACTGACATGTATGTTTACTCTGCGATTCGGTATTTGCTTTTATACTGCTTTGATAATTACTTTTACTACATGCCTTTGAAGCCATGCTAACTAGCCGTAGCCCGTTCAAAACAAACTGCAAGTTGCCTCTGTTTACAACATTCTTTTTCGTCTGTTGCCTATTTTTGCTATGGAGCTCCCCCTACAGCTTTGGGGTGCGCACTGCATGGTAATCAAACCCAGAGTTGCATAGATCTGCTTTAAATCTGCTTGGACTGAAACTTTTGCACTGACTTGCAGAGTGTTAGAGAAAATCTATGTTGCTTTATTATGATCATTTTTCTGTCCGACTATTATAGCATGTTCTTAGATTTTAACTGTCTGCATATTAACTATTGTTACATGGATGTCATGTGTACACTCACTGAAAAGCTCAACCCGCTGAAAATCATTTGTTGTTTGTTCCTTTGTGTCATCTTTGTCCCAACAATAAAAATGCTGCAGGGAGAGGGACAATCAGTGGAGACAGTTTCGTCCCTCAACTGACACTGGCCTCCCCTGCATGCGGAAACACAGATTGTGGTGTGGCTCATTTTTGTGTGTCTTCTTCTGTCCAGGTGAAAATAAACCTGATACAGAACAAAACCCATAATTTCTTCATATTTTACCATTTAAACAGGAAATACATGCAGGAGTTTACTGAAATATGCAAACTTGCTGTAACATAAATGAATATACAACTTTATGAATACAGTACGTAAGGCAAAAACTGAGTCTCAACAGTTGCCAGCAGCAGGAATGTGAGTATTTAGTTTGACCTCCTGATGCTGTTTGTAGACTTCAGCTCAACGCACCGTGACAATATCAGAATAGCTCTGATAGAGAACTACAGGCTGTCCTATCCTACGGGTGCATGGTGTGGTAGCCCATCTGCACCGCAGCAGAGAGGAAACAGGTACAGCGAGTCATCGAGGCGGCTCACAGGATCGTTGGCTCCCCGCTGTCACACTTGGAAAAGATCTTCTCCTCTGATGGGCCACAAAGATCGGAAGCAACTCGCCTACCCAGGACTCTGTTCCCTAACCTCCCCCATGCATTGCTCAGTCATGAAAACCTGGACCAAGAGACCCAAACACTGTAATAATTCAGACTCCTGTCATGACTGTCTTTTTTGCACTCTCCTCTTAAGTTTGCACATTCACTTTTATTATCGCACATTTACTTGTATATACAGAATATTATTCATTTATATACTGATTCTCAGTCCAGTTCTTGTGTCATTTGGCATTCTTAGCGTTTCTTGTCTGTTTCCCTTCTTAAAAAATGAATTTAAGACTTTTTTTTTACACAATGTGTCACTGATTGTGACACCTCCATGGAAACATCTTTGAAATAAGACTTGAGTGAACAGTTGATGGGTTGAATTATAACTCAAATGCATCAGAGGCACACTGCTGATCATGCTGAGATGTGCTGATACCATTTAGAATAGTTTCATGGCTATGCTGTCTGTTCAGGAGTCACAACACTGGTTTAGTTAGGTGCCTTTTTAATGCTGGAATGATTTGTAGATCAGTGTTAAATGGCACAGGAAACAAAAAAAGCCAAATTTTTTTGAAAAGTTCAAGGCTCAAGGTTTGAAAATGAGTGAAAAAGAAGCCAAAGTCCAACTTGGACCTCCAGAAAGCCTGGAGAGCCTTTGTTTGAAACCACTTTAAAGCTTCCTTGGTTAATATAAAGCTAAAGAAAACAGCTTTTTGGGGCTTTCACACATTACTGTTGACATGGGAAAGATGAGTGTATTCCCTTTTATGTTTGTTTCATGTGTTTCATACCTGGCACATTCGGTCTGCAGTTGGGGAGCACTGCGAGATCAGGAAGAAACCCGGTGGACACATGGTGCACTTCTCACACCGAGGCGGATCCCTCTGAAAATCACAGTACTCCTCCGAGCCGCACGGCAAAGGGCATCCCAGCAGAGGCTGAGGGAAATGGGCTTCTCCGACAACATCCATCACCTTAGAGTCCAGGTCCATTTTGTGGACGGCGTAGGACTTTTGCAGGTGGCTGCGAGCCTGGCTCTGCAGGCCCGCCAGGTGGCTCTCAAAGTAGCTCTGCAGTTCGCCCTGCAAGCCCTGGAAGGAGACCTGCTTGATGGTGTCTGAGAGGAAGCCATACTGAGCCTTCACTGCATCCATCTGCTCATACATTCGCTGCTGCTGCTCCAGGATCTGGCGCTGTTGCAGCAGCAGCGCCTCCTGTTGGTCAACCAGCTTCTGCTGCAGGTCCCGGATGATTAACTGTTGGGCTCTCAGGGCCTCCACCAGCTTCTCCTGCCCCTTAGCCAGCTGGAGGTGCAAGATCAGGGCGTCTTCTGAAGGAACCTCATTCTCCCCTTAAATGAAACGAGAGCAGAATGAAAGATGAGGTGGCCAACTTTATAATCGTTATTTTAATTATTATCATCTTTAATTAGTTGGCTGATTGCATGACGCAAAGAAAGCCACTTGCATAGCCACGCTAGGCCAATTTGTCAAATGCACTGAAGGCTTCCTGTGTGGACTCACATCAAAGCAGTCACATTTTCTGGGCAATTGCCTCTGAGACATTTTTTTCCAGTCCAGCTACACTATTTGCTCTGCAGGTAGTCGCTTTTCTTTTTTTCTTTTTTTTCTTGCGACTAAAGGTCAACGAAGTCCTTTTTCTTTCAAAAAAGCCAACCCTCCTTCTGATTACTGATGGAATAAAAGAGCATAAAGTCAATCAAAACAAATATTTATGTAATTTACTGTAAAACGTTGGTTTAAGGATGAAACCTTTTTTTTTAGATGATTGCACACATCCAAAAAGTTCATTAGCTTATAGAGTTACAGAGTGATTGCTTTGACTTGTAGATGAGAGGGCTGATGAAAATAGCAGACCTGGCTTGATGTCACATGTGAGCTGGACTCCCAGAGGCGCGCCGCCAAGTTCCGACGACGGATATCCCAAATCCGGAAAATCTGCCAGAAACTGCGCGGCTCTGTCGGACAGATGGACTGGAGGAAGCTGGCCGTTCTCCTCCGAAGCAGCTGCGCATTCATCCCCAACACAAGACCGTCCGCGCGCTTTGGGCCGTATCCTTGGGGGCAGCCTGCACTCGATGCCTCTACAGTCCCGGGTGTCATTGCTGGGCTGGAGCTGCTTCCCGGCAGCGGCGCAGTCCGCATCGGCGCATCCTGCGGGGAAAACTTCAGGCGCTTTCATCCGCGCTCCACCGTCGCCCTGCTGCCGCCCGCGCAGCAGCTGGCTTGCCGGGTAGCTTTCTGGATACGGGTGCGCGCGATGCTGGCCACCGGCTGTTTGCGCTGCTCTTCCATGCGCCGTGGGGTTAAACTGCCGCGGGACTCTGGAGGATCTGCTGTCCGGACAGTGCGCTCCGCTGCACGGTCTTGGATCGCCGGTGTTCCCGCCGTGGCAGTGCGTCCCCACGCATATATCTGCGGCAGCGTGCGCGGTGCTGTGCAGCGAAGCCCAGGAGAGGAGCACCGACAGCACTGATGTCTGTAGGAACATTTTCCGTCTTATATGTGGGTCTGGAAAAGAAGAAAATAGTGAGTGTTAGTTCAAAGTTGCACTAATGATCGCCGCTGATAACAAAGTGAGTTATTCATGGCTTTACCTTCGGCTCCCGACTGTCAGTAAGGATAAAAACATTAGAAGCAGACATTCCTGCTGGCTCTCTGCATGTCTGACCCACTCTGAGGGCTCCTGCACTACAATATCAGAATGTGGCATTCCTAAGACTTAATTAGCATCAGGTTTCCTCGGCCGCAAATTAACCCTTCACCTTCCCTGCTCTCACCAATTCCCCTGTGATGAGAGGAGATTGATGATAAAATAACACTTTGAACATAAAAACAATCTCATAATGTCATCAAAAGAGCAACCGTAGTTTTTTGTCTCTTCATGGTAAAATAATGTTCTCCAGACCATTTAAGATGTCAATGTTTGCTTTATTGATGATTGTCATTTCTCATTTTGCTCACTGTTGATTTTTCTTTGACCCTCCGACCATCCAAGTTGCAGAAAGCAGCAGCTGTATTGAGCACATCCTGAATATTGAGACAGCTGCTGGTCCTCATGGAAAACGTCCTTACACTTACACTGGCCTTGTCAACACCGAAAGCACCCCCTTCTTTTATTGACAAAGTCTGCAGAGGTCAAACTTTTGTTGAAGAGACCTATGGCAGAAGTCAGGAATGTGAAACTCACAGCTGGTTTCAGGCCCTCCTTTATTGGAAGGTTATCTGAGGCTGATGCACATAGGCTGTTAAATATAATTAAATGATTATATTAGGGTCATAATTACAGTACACTTTTCTAGAATAAAAATAAGAGAGTTAACTCTGAGACTAATTTTATTGCTCTTAGAGATGCAGTTAGACTTTTTAGAGTTTGTTGGACAAGGATCCCAGTGTGTCTGTAAACTTTGGTTGTGTGAGATTGGTTTCACTCAAAGAATTTGGGAATTCCAGTTTAAACCTTTAAGAACGCCACTGGAACACATTTTAACACATTTAACATAATTTGTTTTAAAAAAATCATGCCAAATATGTAATTATTTACCTTTTTTTAACACTTTAAACGACCATTAAATCATATGATATCACAGATTAGATTTTTTTAAGTGGTGTTTTACATGCTTTACATCAGTCTTACTGAAGTTTTCATCTGTGATGGTTTTATAGTTCCTGTTTTTGGGAGAGGACTGATTTGCATCAAAATGTATCCTCTTACAATTTTTTGTATAGACTGATATTGAAAAGAAAAACAAAGCTCCTTATGTATCATGTAAAAAATAACTCTTTTGCATGCATTTTAAATAAAAACTGAGAAAAAGACAGTGCCAGCTTTCACTTCACCGTTCACAATCAGTTAGGGATGTTGTGAGAGACTCGGTGGATGTCATCCATAGGTGTTAAACTAATGAAAATGGTGTTTCTTCTCATTCATTATTAGTAATATCAGTGGAAACTTTTACGTCTTCCAATAAAATTCTAAGCAAATAGGAAAATCACTCTGTAAATAACAATAGCAATATCCCAAACTTATTGCGAACGGTGTATATAGTTTGCTATACGGACAGAAGTTCATGTAGACTCCCCGCTCTTTAACAAAGCCCAGTCTGCTCTTACTGGTCAGTTTCAAGCCCACGTTTTTTAATCAGCTCTGAAATTCCAGAAAAGCTCTTCATTGGTAAAATGTGAACACATCCTAGAGAGAAGGGCATCTCCTGAACAACAAATATAATTTCTTAGTTAGTATTAGTGATCATATTATTAAGAAACATCACAAATTGATTGATTTCATACTTAATGTTGGGCAGCTACATTGTTGAAGTGTGCTTCATTGGTGACAGACTGATCAGAACTTATTATTCTGCATGTGGGATTGCAGTTAAACATTTGTTTCAGTTTCTCTGTGGAATATTCATCTTGTTTTGTCTAGTTTGATCCCCGATGAGTCTCAGACAAGTTTGATAATTAAGTGAGCTTAATTAAAGAAGTTTTTTTCCCATTAAGTATGGGGAAAAGAAGACTGTTTCTGCAAATGAAAAGCCTCTTGCTGTTACAGTCTTCATCTCCTAGCACGTCATGACAAACAGCCTTTACAGTTTTATAATGGATGACTTTGTGCGTTGCTTTGCAAGTTATCTCCTGTGAAGCAAGCACAGGAGGCGGCTCAGACGCATGCAGAAAACATCCATCTTTCTGTTTTCTGGGCGTAAACCTGCGGTGTGGATTATTGCACCACAAAATAAAAAGAACCCTGCAGGTTGGCAGCATAGATGGTGCTTTACACCACCCATTGAGTTCAAGAGCATGTACAGTGCAGCGGAGTACAAACAGAGGGCACCACAACACTCCCGTATGCATGACTTTTTACATCATCTCACTGACAGCTTGTCACATATAACAAATGCTCTATTACTTTGCAAGGTGCCCACTGGTTTTGTCATTATCACCCTGCTTTCTTTTAGTGCCCGAGTCCTTGAAAAGCATTAAGAGGGGTGTTAGAGTGCTCGGGTATTATAGAGGAGAGTAATGGCTTAAAAGAATGCCTTATAACTCAAACTTCAACATCTGGGGCTTTGCTGTACTCTCAATCCAACAGACTTTTCTTTGTGGAGTAGGAATTGTTCTCATTTGAAGTTTCTGAAGGCTTGACTTTTAAATAAACTTGGCGAGGAAAAAAAGCAGTCTTGATCGGTTTTTCAACTCAGAGCTGTGATGCATGATCTGTAGCACGGCTGCCATCAGAACCAACACTGCTGGACCACCCCTGGTGTCAGAGTTGAGACTGCAAGGGCTCAATAAAGCAGGAAAAATCACCTTATTCCCTGCTGTCTGGCTCCACGAGCGTTTATCATCTTATTTGTTTGAGAAATGTTCTCAGAACCACCGGCATGCTTTGTGTTTAGGAGGCTGCCGTTGGTGTCCATCTGTTTGTCAACCCTTGACAGAGGGAGGAAATGAGGGTGGTTGGGACGCATGCCTGCTCCCAGAGTGTTTGTTTAATACATCAGAAGTCATGAAAGGCTCTCAGAGGCATTGGAGGTTACTTATGTTTCCCCCTGTGGTGCACAGCTTTACCGTAGGGTGACAGGCTTTTGCTACAGAGAGGGTGGTCTATCTATCCCATCTGATGCCGCAGGTCTAGAGGGAAACTAATAAAGAGAAAATGCAAATGCTGGCAAATATTTGCCTGGAAAATGGAGCTGGAAGTGGAGAGAATTTGAACAAATGAGTAGAATTTTGCATTAATTTATGTTTGTGCATTTGTCAAGATGATAAAAAAAAGAAAAGAAACCTTACTTTTTGGCCCCCCAGGTTGTCTCAAGGACAAATGCAAATAAATAGAGCTATCTGTGTCTGTATGGTCAGATAAGAGCCAGAGGTTATTCATGGCTGTGACAGTTTGACTCTCCTTATATTCTTCCCTCAAGATAACTGACTTTGTTCCACCACAGCGTGTCTTAAGATATTCCCTCCTGATTGAAAGCAGAGAGGGTTGCAGAGCTTTATTTGTATTCAAAAAGGACATTCGAATATTTTTCCGAATGATTTAAACCAGCGCAGTTCAGGTGGAGTCCTTCAGCGCTCTGACGTGCCACATTACCTCTCCCGTCTAAACACCGGCAGTAAATCAGTTAGAGTGTGGTGAATTATTAACCGAGACCAGCCGCATTCCTCAGGTCGGCTCAGCCGTGTGCTTAGTTTTTCTCTCAAAACTTCATCATCTGCCCAAGTGGCTCTCAGTCAGCATCTCCACTGAAAGCCACCACAAACCAAAGACCCCTCCCAGTCCACCTCTGAAGCAGTTTGCAGCGACAGTTGCAGATAAGGAGCACTGTTGGGGGGCATGGCCCAGCCCTGCCTATACAAGCGTGTTGTGAAAGTGCTCGCCTGTCAGCAGGAATGCAGTGACATGTCTAGACCCGAACTTCCGCATTAAGCAGGAAGAGCCAGAGTCAGAGAGCCAGATGCAATCCACATCAGCACACCCAGATCTGCCTGCTTATCACTGGGGTTTTTTACCGTGTGGACTTTTGTTAGAACGTAATATCTCAAGGTGGAACTAATGTCCATGACGCTTTCATCTTGAAGTTCACCATTGAGACTGAGGATTATTATACCTGAAAAGGTGAGTTTGCGTCTGTTACATCGGCTGCTGTCCCGTCAGTTAACGGTGAAGATCTAAAGCTGTTTTATTCTGAGCTTGAGGCAAAAATATTCTTCTTATAGAAAACTTTACACAGTGGCTGTGAATTATTTTTCCCATTTTTTTCATTGACAGCAGATTTATTTATCTGAGAGGAGATAAAATTACAGATTGTGTAAACGTTAGAGTCTGAAAACCTGGCACATCCTGTCTGACTGTCAGTAGACTCAAAAGCCGTCACATTTTCTGATATCAGGAACAACAACACAAAAGAGTTATTGTTTTGAGATACGTTTGTTCCCCCCATGAAGTGACAATTAATTAGGTTTCATACAAAAAACAAAACAGCCATTGGGTGTGTTTTAATGTGACTGTTTCTCTAAAAAAAGGATGTACATTTAGATTTGTTCTTTCCAACTGGGTGGACCCCGTTCTGATGTCAGCCTGCTATGACACAATACGTTCATGAAACTGATATGGTTTACCTCAAGTGTAAAGGCTGACAGCGCTTTCAGCTTGTTGCAGATGTGAATTTAACATTTGGTTTCTGGAAATTGATGAAAGAAATATGAGTTAGATTACATGTAACTTACAGGCCTTTTTTTTTACACAAGGTTGTTTTTTTATTTTTGAGTGTTGAGCAATGTTTTAGTCATCATACACGCTGTCACTGACTCATGTGCAGCAGGGATTATGTGTTAAAAATAAACACACATCATTTGAGAACTGCAGATCTTTAGTTTTTAACATTCAACTTTGATTTAGATAAGGGCTAATGTTTTATTACACGTCAGTTATGGTTCATTGTTCTTTTAGCATTTGTTTCCCCTAATCTGCCTAAAATCCAACAGAGCACATCCACTTCTTCAAACACATCTGCTTGAGCCCCAGCTACAGATATCTGATCTTTGTTCCTTTTTTAAAGCCACTTACAGCAGATGCCCACTTTGCATTGTCTTGTCTGAATCTTAAGTCACAGGAAAAATACTTATCTTATGACATACTATTTATCTGAGACTACTGAAAGTAGAAGTAGGCCGATGTTAGCAACTTCTTATCTATTTACTTATTTTGATAATAAGAGAATAATTGTATGTTTGAAGATAGAATATAAAATGAATAGGTGGCAGAAAACAAGTGCATTTTTTCAGTTTTAAGATTTTACATGTAAGGAAAATAAAAGTTTAATGAAGCATTGCTGAATTTTGGCGGATTTTCTCAGTGAGGCGTCCCATAGCTATTTATTTGCATCTATCTTGCATCCTACCTGTACTCTGAGCTCTCTCCAGTGATTAAAAGTCAGTCTGATGTGGGCTCTTGTTTTATCTCTTGATCTATAAGTTTCTAATTTTATTTTCCTTTCTTCCTAGAATAACGTCCTGTTGTCTCATTTTGATGAATCAGCCACGGTGCATGGTTGAAACGGCCAGTTTGTTGATAGAAACAGTTGCTGGTGCCTGACAACATGCTTAAAGCAAAACTCATCTGGACCACAAAGCTGTAAATAGTCATCTTCAGGATGCTGGAGAGAAATGAGCATAATAAATGTCTTTGTGCCAACAAAATGAGAAAGAAGCACATATTTCTGAGATCAGAAAGTTAGAAAGTCCTACTTTATAAGGAAGTAGATGCAAAATGCCTTAACAATGAGAAAACTACATACAACCTGAAGTAATTCGTTTCTGTACGAAGTCATTGTCTCTCACATTATGGAGCATCTGTCTGCACACAGCTTTTTTTTAGTTCCACCACAGCATTGCAGTCAGGCTGACAACTGGACTTTGACCAAACCATTGCAGCCCTTTGTTTCCTTCTTTTTCAAATGTTCTGTTAGATTTGGCTGAGAGAGTCATGCACACTGACCAGCCAGCTAAAGGGATATCCCTGTGGCCAAGCAGCCATGATCAAAGGGAGGCATATGACTCTCACTGTGACATTTAGCTGTTCGACCATGATTTTTTCTTGGGAGGAAGAGATAAACCTAGAAAACAAGTTACACTCGCTCAGTCTTTTTGTAATTGCACCGTGACAAATTTTAATATTCGATATGCTCACTGATGCTTGGAGAGTTTGAGATGCATAGCTCTTAGTTTGATTGAGGGTCTTTCTTTTGTAGTTTTCAAACTCAAAGCTGAGAAACAGAAGAGTTTCTGTCCTATTGCATGTTAAATGATTTCATCTTTCCATTTTATCTCACAAAGGGCAATCTCCACAAGTCATCAGCTTGTTTTTCTTTGTTGAAATGTGTTTTATTAAAGATGAAAACACCTAACAAAATTTCATTCAGTGCTAAAAGCTCTCCACCAGTGTTAGTCACACTTCCACTTCCAGCAAAGAGAGTTTTTTACATGAGAGCTGATAGAAATTGTTTGATTTTGCGCAGACTGTGACAGATTTAACCCTTTATTGGGCACTCACTCAAACACTGGCAATTCAAAATTTCAACCATAGAGAAAGGATGCTATTGTGATACTCAAGGATATTACAAGTCTTTAAAACTTGGTTAGTTTTTTCTAAAATATCAAAAGTCCATTAGGGCTACTAAATATTTGTTCACATTTTACGATAATCTCAGGGAAATTATGAAGGCCTGATCTTCGAAGATTGGTGGGAAGTCCATTTAAATGAGTAGCACGAGGGGACATTTTGTATGAAGGGATCAGGCTCAGCCATTTTCTCAATAAAAGCTTCATATCTTTATTTTGATATGTTAAGTGTTTTTCATTGAAGGGTGCTCTTAACATTAGAAATTACAGAGAAAATGTGCTTTTGTTCTATTTTCTCTCATCATTTTACTGTAGCAGATGTGAAACTCCTGCAGCGTTAACCCCTTTTTTCTGTGGTTTTCATCTCATCTGCATGACACACATAGTCCAATGACAAGTGTGATTTCCATTTTGCTGCTTGTTGGTGACTCCGTTTGCGCACCTACAGGAGGAAGAAGTAACTTTAAGATTGGGTCAGCTCTCCATCGGACGCTTTCACAATCTGACCATATGCATCCACCCACCCAAGCTTTCTTTCTTCCTTTTTCTGTTTAAACAAGTTTGACCTGTAAAAGCAACAACTCCAGCTGACAGACTAAACTTTAGTTTTGTTTTGTTTTTCTAACTTTAAATAGTGGTATCAGAAAGCTGACTTGGAAAAAAAATCATATAAGGAAATAAATGTGACACCAGAAGAAGTAGCACTAATAATACAGATAAAGGCCAGCTTTAACCTACATATATTGAGTGTAATGGCAGTGATGAAGGAAACAGCAGCATTTCACTTGTAGGTTGTCTCTTACACTGTTTCCGATACCATTACACAACACCACAAGTGGCAGGAAGTTAAGCACTTCCTCCTAGGGGCGTAACATTAAATGGAGGAGTGGGCTCACACTATCTAACAGTTACACAAGCCCATAACCTGGAAATTATGTCTCCCCACTCAAATGATTTCCACCAGGATGGAAAATATTATAACATCTAGAGGAGTCCTAAGCAGCTAGCTGGCCATTTGTGAGATATGGAATCAGGAGGCTGTCTCATAAGCACACGCCATCTGTGAGATGTTGAAATAGAATTTATCCCACATGAATTATTTCCTGGAACATAATCAGTCACACTTGTCTTCCCCACAGTGTGACTGGAGGTTTGCACACGGTACCTTTTGATTAAATTCCTTAAAAACCCGGTCTTTTTTTCCTGAAGGTTAATGTTCAGATTACAAACGGTGATGACTGAAAGCAGTGAGCCACACTTTCCTACAGATCATATTTCATCTCTGATGGAAGATGGCGGTCATGAAAACAGAAGCAACAACATTTGTAATGCAGTCATTTGATGGGAGAATCACACTTAACGGGTGAAACTGAGGAGCTGAAGGCCGGGGTGGAGCAAGTTTTTATGTTGTTGCTGCACGGTGCACTAAAAGAAAGGCGTTTCAGAAACCAGCTGCTTCTCCGGAGCCGCTCTGAGGTCTTACTGTTATACAGAGATGTAGGTAACTCTTACATTGTGGTAACCACACCAAAATTTAACTCAACCCAAGCTATTTGTATGCCCCAAGAAACCTAAACCAGCTGCTTTAGTGGACTATACAATGTGGGCTGGTGTTACACAGCAGCCTAAGATGGAAACTAGAGTGATTTAAAATAATCCATGAAGGCTCAAATGATTGATATGTGTCTTATCAACATTTCATGTCAAACTTTAGACAAACATAAGTCCTATCATTGACAGTTATGTCAAATTTAGATATTTTGACAAGCCTCAAAGCAACACTGCATGGCCTTCCGAGCTTAAAACTGCTTCTGACTCATCTTGATGGTAAACTGACATTCATTGTGCATATTCCTGGATCTGTCATTGCTCAGCAGTCCTGAAAAACCCACACATTACCACTTTGTGTCTCAGCCCAGGGCATCACACTGCATCGCTGCAGCAGTAACTAGATATCAACACATGGGCCATTTTAAATACACACCGTGGCTGATTCAGTACACACAAGAGAACATTATCAGAGGAAGAGAGGAAACAAATAAATGAAAGTGATAGAGAAGCAGATGAGACTAAAGTCCACATTGGATGGACTTTTCCTGGCTGGAGAGAGCTCAGAGAAGAGACAGGATGCAAAAACGATACTATCCTGTTCTCTTCATTAGGGGGCTCAGATGACTAGAATCTGCTTAAACAAATCAGCTAAAAACATTATCTTAACTTAAGCCCTCTGTTTTTGGTTCGGACTCTAACAGCCATTTTGTAAGCTATGGCCCTTGATGTAACAATATATGCCTTTCAGATGTTCATCCCCCAAAAAACACTCAGATTGGCTAATTTGTTGAACCATTAGCCTGTGAACACACTCACTTTGCAGTCTGCAAGTTCTGGGAGACGACTGTAAACACACTAAATTGAAGTTATTGGTTCTCAAACATAAATGGAATTTTCTCAGATCTGTACGTTCAAGTTCGGGCCTGAATTTGTGTAAATATCTGCAGAATATGACTTCACCCTGAGGGGAATGTATATGTAGTGTCTCTACTGTTTACATGGTAGGACAATGAGTTGTCAAGAGGTTTCACATAAATTCCTTCTGTTTGGTCAGGATCAGAAGTGAATGAACACTGAAAAGTAAATATATACAATGAAATGAATAAATTGAGTTTTTAGCAGCTACTGAATCTGAAGGTGATGGCATGAAGATGATACCTTTGTATCATGGTGCTTTAAATTGCAGAAAGGTACATTAAAACCAAACAAACTTTTAAAAAGAAGTGAAATTAAAAGAGAAGGCAAAAAATGAAATCAAGATTAAAAGAAAAAAAAGAGGATGGTTGTTTGTGAAGCTCATTCCGTAACTCACAACGCTTCTGCAGCTGTAATTTCTGTTAACATTTCCACAGACTAGATGAACCGATCTCATGGGAACACAGATGGGATTGGACTGTTGTAAATACGTCACCAGAAAGAGAGGTGTACGCCATGTATTTCTGCCATTAGCTGAAGGAAAGGGTCTCCATTCCTTACAGCTACTACTCGTGTTCCAGCGTAAGAAAAGAAAACAGACCTTCTGTTTTGACTGCAAATTCTAGACCATCATAACATTTGCTTTGAGAAATGAGGCTGCAAATAATACACGTCACACAGGCAGTGACTGTATGTAATTACACTAAGTCCTAAAGAGTTGTTTTCAGGAAAAACATGGCTACTATAGCCGTCTCTTGGGCAGCTTTGCCGCTGTCAACTTAAATAATTAGCATTGATTGTGACCATATGTCAGTCCATACTTCCACAAGTTTAAATTACATAAATCTATAACAGTCACAGAATTAATGTAATATAAATTAATGACGAACAAATTAACAAAACTTTTTCAATCAATTTCTATTAAAAAATATGCTGATTCTGACTTTAAAAAGGTTTGTTTTATCTGGTATAAAATGAGGAAATAAACTCTCCATTCCATATGCAGCAAGACATGACAAGTTCTGACAAATAAAAAAGCCTGAAGTCGTGCATACATACTTCTCTTCCTTTAGTCTGGGTTACAGATGCCTTGCAAAGATAATGTAGCCTCAGGGAACATTTCTGCACACATTTCAAGGCCGTTGTACCTCACTGCTGGCTCTGTAACCAGAGTCTGTTTTTATTTCCTTCTTGCAAATAGATACAGAAGCTGCTTCGTTCCTTCCTTGACACCTATATATATATATACACACACACATGTTAGGTAAACCAGTAGTAAAACTAGGTTTTCAAAAGAACCGGGTTCAACCTTGGTTTAAAATCGGGGGAGAGCAGCTCCAGTGAACAGGGGAAACCCACAATAAAATTTAACAGTGTTTATTTAAAAGCAAAACCTTAAAAAAAAAAAACAGGATTATTATCAGTAAATACAGTGAACTTTACACCAGTCAAATAGTCTAAATTTTTCAGTGACCGCCCATTTTAATGCTAAAAGTCCCAGCTTAAATGAGCTGTAGTTCGCATCATTCTGCTCTGTAGGATGAAGGCTTCGACTGGCATAGGCTATCACTCGCTCGCGTCCCCCTTGAACTTGGGCCAGCACAGCTCCCAACCCTTGGTTGCTGGCATCTGTGTAGACGAGTAAGGGAAGAGAATAGTTAGCATAAGCCAAGACAGGAGCTTGAGTCAGTGCGGTTTTTAAAGGGATCAAATGACATCTGGCATTCCGGGGACCATTTTAACTTCTGGGCTTCGGCCCGCTTATCCGCTGGTATTCCGGTCAACAGGTGGTTAAGTGGACGGGCAATTATCGCAAAATTGGGCACAAATCGCCTGTAGTAGCCCGCTAGCCCCTAAAAGGCTCGTACCTGTGATAGTGGTGGGTGTGTGCCAGTCCAGAACAGCCGCGATCTTATCAGGGTCCGGCTTCACGCCCTTCTTATCCACTACATGGCCCAAAAATTTCACTTCAGGTTGCAACAGTTTACAT
>JAVQJG010111295.1:0-12964 GCA_036024015.1 Craterocephalus amniculus | reverse complement strand
AAAAACGGCGAGAAAATCTCTAGGAGAAAGCTGGAGGCTCTGGGGGGGGTGGGGGGGTGGGGGGGGTGGGGGGGGGGGGGCTGGCTGGTCGGAGGGGATAAGATGAGGGAGGAGGTGTGTGCGTGGTGGAGGGTGATGGGAAACTATGTGTGTACGTGCCGCAGGAAGAGGCCTCGAGAAGCCGGGTGGGAAGTGCACACGCTTCAATAAAAGCAGGGGTTGTGTGTCCCGAGGAGTGTGTGTTCTGTGCGGGATTGTCACTGGAGGAGTGTACTTTGGATCGGCGCTTCGGCTAGCAAACAAATACATAAAAAGAAACCCTCAACGGGCGGAGGATCGGAGCCACGCCGCTTCCAAGATAAGTAAACGCAATCATGAAAATATAGCTGCATTGACTGATGAGGGCCGACCTCGCCACCCCCCCACCCCCCCCTCCTGCCTCCGTCCTCCCCCGTCTCTCGCTCCGCTGGACACGGACAGTATGTCCAGTGCACACAAAATCAATTATCTTTTTGCCCATAATTAACAAAATAAGTCCCACAGACAACTCCAACAGCCAATGCGTCGTTCAGTTGGCATGCTCTAAAGGAGCTCTGCTCGAAAGAGAGAGGGGGAAAAAAAAGATTGAAGCAAATGAAAATATCTGAGGATATCAGTGAAATCATGTTGAGGGGGATTTTTGTAGCACAGATCTTTTCTGGGAAAAGTGATGCTGTTCATGATTTTCAGGAAGTTTCATCCCTGCTTAAATGCCGGTAGGAGACTTTTTTTGAAGACGTTTGGAGAAAAAGATACAGAAACGGTAGGGAGGTGGTGAACCGACGGATTGTGTGCTTCATCAGGACCTTAACTGGAGCTGGCATCCACGGCGATAAGAGCCTGTAGATCTGCATCTCTTCGTCTGTCCCCGGTGCTCACGCTCTCACATTTCATTTTTCCCATCCTTCCTCTCCTGTGTTCCTGTTTCCTTCAATTTCTTTCCACATTTTTTTCCCTGTGCCTTCCCCGCTCATCTGAGGGACTCCCCAGAGGTGCGGGATAATCCCAGTTCGGAGCAGCGAGTCTTTCATGTCCTGGGAAGAGCGCTGCCTGCTTCTCTTTCCATTCTACAGATACCTGCGTCTTCCAATCCCCGCCGCCTCGCTCTCCCCTCTCTTTCTTACTCTTGTTTCGTGTTTTCACACATGTTTATGTTCTCTTTTATTAAGACGCCAATCGTTTCTGTTGGGAAATGTGGTTGACTGCACGAATTACACAAAGGCCACAAAGTCTGATTCATCAACAGATGATGCAGTTTAAAAAACCCAATGATTGAACGCTATCATGTGGGTTGTCTGAACTACTGCAGCTAAACCATTTAATATTGATCGCTGTTTTAATTTGGCTTGAAGTTTTTACTTTTCTAGATTAGCTTCCTTTACGGAAAAATTGAAGAAGTTCCAAACTATGACCCAAAATAGTATGCCAAATCTTTTCTTAGTGCAAAGGCATGCAATGCACACACGTCCGGAAGCGAACGTGACACAGAAACCAGTGTTATCCAAAAATGAAGAAAGAGCTGATCCAGATATTAAGCTGATGTGTCCAGATATGGGGAGATTAATAAAGAGCAGCGCAAGTGTGTGAGCTTCAGCAGCTGGAGGTTTATGTGAGGAGTCAGCCCCCGTTTTTAATCTCTTATCCTCAACTGTCAGAGAGAATTTGTAAACCTGGCCAGACCGCAGAAACACAAGCCGGTTGTTTTAAGTAGCCTTTACTCAGCAGAAATACCAGTTTTTCTAAGGCAGTGCTAATGAACCAAAGCCGATGACAATAAAATCTTCTTTTTTAGAAAATCATACATTTCATTCGATCCCGTCTTGGAAAGGCTGTCAGATATTTTTTTTTGACACTGAGATTTGATTAAATTGAAAGATTTCTAAACTGCATGTAACTGTATGTATCATTTCTATGACAATCACTTTCTCTGTTCCTGCAGAGACACTCAGAAACAGTCATCAAGGCTCAGATTTCAGGTGATTTCAGGTGTCTGTACCTCCTTGAACAAACGATAAGTCATGTAGAAAGAATCCTAAACCATGAGTGGCAGAAAGGTCTGCTGAGCACTCACTTGTAAGATGCCTCACCTCTTTACTTGAGAAAAGACGAAAGTAAAATCTAAATGGAAGTTAATAAAGTTGGCGACAGGTGCACTATGTGGTGGTAAGACAGGCAACTATAACATTTTTCTGCAGTGATTGGGTAAAAGAGGAGAAAAAAGTTACAATGTACCATTTGTATATGTAAGGGATGAAACAAGGGGCAGGATATTTGATGAATTTTCAGAAAATCCCGTAGGGCAAAATAAAAGTGTGACATCACCATAGAGGAAGGAGTCCAGCTTTAATCTGGTTTAACAAACTTTAAGAGAGATACAATAAACAATAAACAAACTTTTGCGTTAAAACAAGAGCTTCATTCTTTGTAATTTCTGCAAATCCTCATTCGTTTCTATGGGAGTCGATTTGTGTGGTACTTTCTTGTGTATTATTACCAAATGTCAAAGCACACGTCTCATGCACACGATAAATTATGCTCTGCTATTTTTACTGATGCCAGTGACTGTAATTAGAATTAGAAGCTTTTATTGTCTTTGAGCCAGCGTCCCGGCACAACGAGATTACTTTCCAGTACATCTGTCCGAGAGCAGACAAACAAACAAACACAACATTAAAATGTTCAGGTAGACTGAAGTAATGAAAAACAAAACAAATCAATGCAACTGTACTGGAAAATGTTACGTCTGATAGCAACAGCTGGCTAAAGAGAACAAAAACTTAACATAAGCCTCTTTCCATGACATAATACATTTATCAATCTAGCTGAAGTCGTTATTTACAGCTGTAACTTCAACAAACTGAAGACAACAGCCAAGAGACAAACAGAACACCAGATGCAGGAAAGAGAAACTGCGGGAACTTTTGTGTTTTTACTTTAGAGAACAAAACACAAATAAAGTAATCGTGTAAAGACAAATGAATCAGAAAATAATGAACGGCGCCTTATTAAAATACTGCCAAAAATCTATTAAAGTAAAGTAGCCAAGAACTGAGACCTCAGTGTCAGTGTTTTCAATTTATGAATTTGTCTGTTGCGCTGCAGATACAAAGAGATTTTGGGATGAATCAAATTATAACAACCTCTGATGTGATGTTTAATGGGACGCTTTGAACAGGAACTAAAAGTCACATTTAAATGTAAGAAGGAATGATCCTGTCTGTCATTCTGATCTGTACAAACAAACAGGAAAGACATGACACTTTTAAAAGGTGGAAAAATGACTCATTCTTGCTCAGTCTCACTGCTTAACAATGTTCTCTCTGTCCTATTAAAGTTTCACTCAAACATACTTTTTTCCCAATGATACAATGATGCAATGCACATTTACTGTGAAAATTACATTATCGAGGGTGATACACCCTCGGTTCCGATTAATATATTTTTAATCGGAATTGAGATTCTTGTTCATCAAGATTCAGAATCATTTCAAAATTTCCCAGAACTGATTTTTTAAAATGCTAAAAATGATTTGCTTGACTTTTAAAGCTGCTGCTAAGTGACAAATATATGTTAAACTTGTTTCTGGCTTATGGAGGAACAGAGTTAATCACAAAATTTTGTTATTAAAAGAGGATTGAATGTGAATGAAGATAAGTTTGAATCGAGAATCGATACAGAATCGAATCGTTCCCCTAAGAATTGGAATCAAATTGAATCGTGAGTTGCTGCAAGATTCACACCCCTTGTATGTATGTATGTATTTATTTTTTTGCTTGTACATCTTGTGGCCTGGATGCCCGTTAGTCATGCTGTTGGGCTTGGCTTCCCGACAGAGGCTGAATAAAGTTGCCGTTATGATTGGCGAGGACAGCTATGCTGTTGCTCATTGGCTTGCAGCTATGTGCCCATAGCTTTGGAGGTTCACGATTCGTCGAGGAAAAAGACGCTCTGGGAGGAAGGAATCGGTGAGGGGTGTGTGTGTGTGTGTGTGTGTAGGGGGGGCATGGTGGAGAAGAGACCACCTGGATCTGGGGCCTCAAACGACGGCCTGACAGAGTCAATCCGAACAACAGTAAACAGAAGACAGCCAGTCTGCTGACTTCCCCTCTCTTGCATTTTCACTGGCCGCTCTCCAAAAAACACATGCTGTCCAGCAAGACTTTCAAAAGGAGCTTCAGCTTGGGTTTTTCCACCAAGTTAAGGGGGGATTTTTTCCCTCTCTCTCTCCTTTTTGCCTATTGAAAAAAGGAAGTGGATTTAAATCCTCTGAAGTACCAAGAATGGCAACATTAGGTGACAGTTTTCACAGTTAGCCGCTCGTAACGCAGCTTTCAATCTGGAATAACGAAACCAACACATTTGGGACTTAAAAAGCCTGTGTCAAAAATTGTCTCAGCATAAAAATGCACAAGGGAGATGCAGAAGAGACTGTATTCATTCTGATGAAGGCCTTCGAACCCATGCCTCTACAACGCAAGGCTGGCCTGATCTGACCCCCGCCCTTTTTCTCTTCAATTCCTTACCCTATGTTTCCCTTTCTGTGCTTGATAAAGTTACTTTTCCTGCCCCTCCTCAACCCTGCATCCTCCCCTCCAAGGTCACTCTACCATGACTAACAAGGGTCCTCGGGGTGAGGAGGATGTGGATTCTTCTTCTTAATACTTGTTGCCTCCAAGGGCACTGTGTGGGGGAGAGGGTCAGACAAGAGAAAACATCCGACCCTGACCGAGGAGAAGGGCTCCGCTAAATCAGCAAACTAATGGGAGGAGGCCACTGACAGACACACACAGCTCCTCATTACCACACGCAAGCTGGGGTGTTTTATCTGGACACAAATCCGTGTGATAGGTAGAGCACAGAAGCCCGGCTTCCTGAGGCTGCAGCTGAAAGAAACGCTCGTCTTGCCAAAGGGAGAGTCAGAGCAGGACAAGACTCCAGCGGTCATCTGTTGCTCTGGAGATAAGTCGTAGATCTTTCATAAACACACACACACAGATCCCACATACAGAGGCATGATTAACATCCCAATTAGACCGGCGAGCAGTAAGCTTCAGCCTCGAGGAGTACCTTTTTCTTTTTCCTTAAAGTTACAAATATAATCCAGCCGCACATGCAAACCGACAATAGATGCAACACAGGCATGAATACATAAAGATGCCACCCACACAAAACATCCGTATTTAGACTATAACAAGATTTGCCTCCAATTTTCCACCAGCAAACACCTCAAACAAAACGCCAAGGAGGACACTATGGAAGCAGATAAGAGAGGGAACTATTTATCCTCTATAAGATCCGATAACAGCACACCCATCCAAACTAAAAACATGCAATGATACAGTCCAGTTTTGTTTAAACTTCCTTTCCCAAGCAGGGGTATCTCTAAACCCTAGTGTCACTGGTTAACTGAATCATAACTAAAAGTACAATCACACAAAAGTGTAAAACACGGAAAATTGTGGAAGTCGTTTGTAAGTGGGTGTGATTGGCTTTCTGGAGTTTTCCATGATGTCTGAGCAAAGTGAACGAGTAATGGACACAATGAGACTGGCATTAATACTTCAATATCTGCCAGTCGGAAAAGTAAAAAAATACAAATTATGTCATTTGTTTTCACTTCTGACCATTTTACACAAGTACATTCTGTGCAGAAACCAGCGCCAGTAGTTTCCTATCCCTGTCACATGATTACAGCAGCCAATCAGAGATGACGAGGTTGTGATTCAACATTTTGCTGGTTTATTACAGATTCTATATATAGCACTATATTGTTTCAGTTTAAAAAACTTGTATCATTTCTATTTGAATGTGTGGTCCAATTATGTTTTTGTCATTTTTAAATTATGATAATATAAAAAAATGGAAAAGCATCCATTTGAATTACTTTTTCATTTTTTTAAATTACCATTACAATGAAGATATTAAAACACCCCGCACAATTTAGATTTTTTTTTAAGGGGCAAAAAGTATTGGTAAGAATGGAAAAACAAACTATTTTGTCTGCCACAACCCGCCTGTCATGCCAATAAGGCAAAAATCTCCCCCAGAAGATCAGTGATAACTACAGTAGGAAGCTGGCACAAACACATTAGTTGTCCAAGATATTCAGTGCTGAGTGGCTCTAGAAAAAAATTCTGCATCTATTTTTTATTTTTTTTGGCAAAGTATCGCAAACATGGAGGGGTACTGCCAGAAAATGAGAGCCACATTTACGATATTTTCTCAATGAAATATTGATATTTTATAGAGCAACCACATGATTAGACATGTTTCTCCTGGAACAAATTGGGTCACACATAGGAAAACACTGAATTCAGGGGTTGAAAAAGAACAAACAAACATCAGCACGATTAACATTATCCTACGTGATGCAAACAAACAAAGTAAAAGGAATTAATTATTTCAACTCCAAACCCACATTTGATTCTGATTATAAAAACCACATGGGCCATGGAGTGGTGTGTGGCACCATCTGACAGACCGGTCTCCACGCTGACTGATAGCTGGCTGCGGATCCTGAGGGGCATCGAGAGTTTAATCACCCATAACCGCAATTACAGACGTGCACGTCAGCCTCATAAAGCACTGAAACAAGATGAGCGCCTCCTTCCTCTCCTCCCCTTTGTGCGCATCAGCCAAATTCCACTAAAGCTGGTGGAGCAGCGAGGGAGCTCAAAGCGTAACCTCGGAGAGCGAGGGAGGGGGGGAAAAACCCCAACCTTGTGCACTGAATTAAGTGGGAGAATTGCGGCACATTAATTAGTGCTTTTAATACACTTATGAGCCATAAAGCAAGTCATTACACACTCAGTGTGGAGGAGCGCTGCTCCTCGTCAAAGCGAACAGGTGTGTCGTGTTCCTACAGAAGGTATCTGAAGATCTTAAGGAGCCTTGGAATAAAAGAATCAAAAGGATTGGGGGGGACTGCATCAGTGAATGCACAAAAAGACAACATTAACATATCAAATACACACAGCCACGCACACACACATACACCTAAAGCGTGCACGGGGATGTGCATACGAGCACACACTCTTAATGATCACATAAAAGCTCATAGTACACCGTAAGACAAGCCTTAGGATGGATTAAGATGCAAGCCTTTATCAGTGGGTTCCCACAATCCCCTGTAGAATTTCTCAGCTCTCTCACTCCGTTTTTTTTTTCCACTCACTGTTTCCATTTCTCCATACCTTAGGGATAGTGCTGGGAGGAAAAATAAGAGGGAAGGGGAGGAAAAAATGCTGGAGGATGGTAAGAAAATGAGGAAAAGTTTTACAAGAAGTCGGCGAATGGACGGGTCATGGAGGAGGAGGTCGGGTCCTCGTCAGGGCTCTGTTGTTCGGCAGTAAAGCAACAAACGGGATGCAAAGTCCTCGTCATGGTCGAGGTAATGTACAGATTTCCATGTCCTTTAAAATAACCAAAATTTTGGACAAACTGCCGAAAAGAAGACTTACAGACAAGCGCTCAAGCCCAAAACCTCCCAGATTCCATGTATGGATTAGGAAATGTGATATCCTGGACCCTGGCTTAGAAACAACAGCATGAGGCCAGTTAACAGCTGATTCATGACACTGCCGTCTCACACATAAATAAGCCCTCCATCAGGGGCAATGAAACTATATGGACGGTAACCTCAGATGATAACATGCCTTTTTTCGCCTCATCATCCCCATTCACTCAGACTTCAGAGTGTGCGTCTCCACTGCAGCGGCCACATAACAAGGCATGAAGAAGAGGATGAGCTGCCCTGTGTGTGAAAGGACAATGTCTCTTTAGAGGAGGCAGACGGATCCATCAAAGAGTTTATCTCCTGGATTAAAACATACCTTCTCATTTCTGCACAGCATTGGCAACATTCGGGACAAAACAGGAAAGACCAGAGCAGCAAAGTGGTCAGTGCTTTGTGTGGAGGCGCTGTGATACATTTAACGACACAGCAAAGCGCCCTGCCGATACGATGTGATACGATTCACCCCTGTTAAATGATGTCATGCGATCCATTAATGATTTGTTAATAATTTTACTTTAAACAATGTGATTGGGTTCCGTACGGTACATGATGCTATTCGACACAATAAGAATTTATAAGCCCACATCTGATGCAGCGTTATCCGATGCACACTGAAGCGACCGGTGCATCTGTTTCAGTGAATATCTCCATCCCCCTAACCCTAACCCTAGTTAAGCCATATCACAAAGCTCAAATCATCTCAAATCAAAATGATTTTGAGTATACTGAACTCCAATGGTCTCCACAGTCACCAGATCTCAGTCCCAGAGAGCATCTTTGGGATGTGGTGGAACGGGAATGTGACGCTTTCATGTTAATATGGAGCAAACTCTCTGATGAGTTTCCATCACCAGGTTGAATCTGTACATGAAGAATCAAAGCAGCTCAGAAGGAAAAAGGGGGGGGGCAACCAAGTACTAGGAAAGTGAACTTAAAAAAGTGGCCGGCACATGAATTTTCCTTTTTTTAATGCTTGCCTTCCCTTCAGTTTTCCGGCAGTACACAAACAGGAAGGTAACCTTTGTTTGACTGGTTCGTAGCACTGAGAGGCTGAGAACAGTGGAGTAAACACTAACACAGTAAATAGGTTCTTCATTTTTTATTGAATATGAATCTATTGCAATTTTTATTTCAAAATAAATTGACAAATATCACAAATTAGTAGACGCCTCATCTGCTGCACAAGTACCCTCCAACAACCGATGTTTGGTCTGGGTTGGAAACGGGGCTTTTCCCCCCAATTTAGTGAGTGAAATCTCTTCTGGCAGTTTTTCAAATGATGCACCTGAATGCCTGACTGCATTTCTGCAGTCAGGCATTCAGGAAACTTTTCTGGCATCCTTCAATATTTGATATGGCACAGCCTGTGATCAGTCCCGCGCTGTTTTGAGTGTCATCTAGAGCTGGAATCCTCTGGATGTTCTCGAGGTTTCTTGATGTACTGAACTGCATTCATGTCACTCTGATCAGTCAGAAAAACAACTCTGAGGACAGACATCCATGCACATGTTTCGCGGTTGTGCTTGTCCTGATATGTTACTCGTTCAGAATCTCTCTGTCAAATTCTGTTTATGGAGGTTTGATGGCTGACGGCGGACTTTCGGATCCAACATGCCTGTGTTATTGTTCTAAGTGATGTCAAATACTTCGGTTTGATGTGAGTGACTTTTTAAAGAAAATGTCTTTTCTTGATGGGGCCTCAACCTGGCAGATGGCCTGAGCATAAAAATGGTAAGATGAAAGTAGAAGAGACACACATGCATTGTGGGAACCTTAAGATCCAAGTTTTATTTCAGCTTTTCTTTTTTAATCCGACACCTGTACAGCGTAAGAAATCTTTTTAACCCAAACAGTGCCAGATTGAAGATGGTTCTAGCTAGGAACTGATTTAGTTCTCAACCGTTAAAATTTTGTAACTCTCCTCCAGTCATCTAGCAAACTATCCAATCAGAGGACAGGAGGTTTCATTGCCTCCCAGATTTCACAAATGGACAATGGGACCAGTACTTCTGCACCACAGACAGGTTATACTACATGATAAAACTTAAAGCAACACTACACACAACATTGTGCTTCTGACTTGCTTTGATGGCACACTTGACAGTTACTATGCACATTTCTGGACTTGTCATTGCCCTGCAGCAAGACCACACTTTGTGCTTCAGCCCAGAGTCACACAACAGTTGTGTTAACAGCACCGTGTCACATGCAAACAGCTGGACATCGGCATACTGGTTGTTTTGGACCTTAATGTCTGATTCAGCAATAAAGAATCCCCAAGAGGACATTAATGGAGGCAGCTGGAAAAAGTAAGGAACAGGAGACAAGTTGACAGTCAGCATCGGTTTAGAAAATTTGCATAAAACAAAACGCTCGACTCCACAAGTTGTTCAAGCATTAAAGAACATTTATCTCTGCTTTGAATCCTGCCGACTCACACACAGCTTGCCAACAACACAGTTACACATAAAGTAACAGATATGAATCAGGCCAAAGTCGGCCTCTCCTTCAGATAGCATCAGTATCAGAAGGCATAATAACTCATGCAGTATGATAACAAAGAGCTGTAAAGCCATGTAATAAATACTTTTTTTCCCAGCGCTGCTCAGAGAACAGGTTATGATCATTACATAACCTACAGCTTGATGTGCTTAGGCATTCATTTTTTCTCCCTCCCACATACTAAATGCGGCGAGTTCACATATAATGATTATGTGGACAGGTAGTCAGAGGCAAAAATCAACAAAGGCTTAATTACCACATAACACCCAGGCACTATCAGTGATAATAGACTTGTTTATTTTTCCATAAGCTCTAAATTCTCCTTTAACCTCTGTTAAACCCCCGCAACATTCGCTGGCAGATGGAGGCAGAAAAACACAAAGAGCTCTTGTATTAAACAAAACGATGTAAAAAAAACACACCGCCTTCTAGGTGCGCTTCAGGCCGGGTTAGTCTCATCTCTCAGTGTCTGTGTGTGCATCTGCACATGGACGACAAAAATGTGGCTGTGCATGGACAGTTTGTGTGTCTTTTTCCTGTTGCATGCTGCATTTGCCGCCCAGTACTGCTTGTCTTGTTTCAATTCAGCCGCCCAGTTAAGCCTGAATAATGGAACCTGTGGTGAGCTAGTGTCGGGTGAGACGTCGCCACCACATAAAAAAAAAAAAAAAAAAGACTAGCGCAGCCTGTTGTATAATCATCAGACTTGCACACACGTGCCCTGTCTGTGGATCACAATACGAGGAACAGATGGCAGGGAGGGTGTTAAATAAACACAAATACATGCTCATTATCAGCTTGGGTTACAGGCAGCTGCTGCCGCTCATTTTGTCTTTGACATAGATGTCCTCGCACAGGAGCGGCCAAACAAAGGTCACTTTGGGAGGTGGTGGGGATGTTTAGGGGGCTCCTTCTAATCACTCACCTGGTTGGCGTAAAATACAATCCTGGCACACAATCCTGGCACACAGCCTTTTGAGGACAGAACATGCAGTCCGTACGCAGATGCAGGCCTAGCATGCACATCTGGGTACAAACACAGATTGATCCTGCATTACGCCCGCCGAGGCTTTTCTTTCTGGCGTTAAGCTCTTGCCTTGATGCTGCAGCGGACATCGCAAAAATGACAAGCATTAGCAGATAGGAACTAAATGTTCCAGGTCCTCTACATGGTTTCACAATGCTCGGTGCAAAACTGTTTTGTAAATTATTGACTCGTTCCTGAGTGAGCCTTCTGCAGCCTCCGGGAAGGGAATAGCAATGCAGGTGAGAGGAAGACATTCCCATGCCATAAAAAGGTGTCAGAGAATTGTGAGAAATGCAACTACCAGACTTCCAAGTGATCTTCCTACACTGTAAAAACAGACAGCACCTTTAAGTTATTTGTACATCTTCTATTTTTCAAACTCTACTCTTTCTAACGAGCTTTGCATAAAGAATCTAAATTATTGCATTTTCTGATGTTGAACTTATAATATTAAATCGTAAGTTTAACTTATTTTTAAATGTGTTCAGGTTCTCACTGTTGGCAGTGCTCATGTTACTGAGTTAAAGCTAGCATGAAAAATGGAGAGCACTCTGATTTAGTTTCAACCTGAACTTTTTAGTAGTGATTAATCATCTTTTGTGTTTTGTAAGAATAGTATTTTATTTCTAAAACAGAAAGGTTTTAAGTAGTTTTTGTCATTGTGCAGTGTGATAATTATCAGCAAAAACGTTATACTCCTTACAAAGGGCTACTTTCTAAACTACCATTTATCACAAAGGCTCACAGGACATGGAGATTCAGCAGAATTTTTTTCCCGTTTTATGTTTACACAATGATGGAAACTTCTGGTCTGTGTCAATTTAAAAGGTTGTTCCATGAGTGAGAAGGATAGTAGAAAAAAAGCGGCCCAACACAGCCTGTTGTGGTATGTTATACACATCTACTGTAGGTAATCAGTTATAGGTCAAATGACTGGAATTATAAACAAATTTCAGAGTCAGTGTAGGTTAGACATTTCAGCTTAATATGAACATTAATAAATTACTTTCCCCCATCATTTTTTTGTAAAAATGTATGTTTTTTATTTAAAAATTTATTTTTCAACCTCTTGGAAAGTTTATAAAACCAGAAACATCCCCATCGTGCTATAAAGGGCTGGCTTACTGAACCACAGAGGCCATCTGAAGATTGGCAGCCACGAATATGTCAATGCTTCAACTTTGACATTGCAATCTATCATCATCTCTGCCATCTGTTCTTGTTATGCCCAAGCCTCATGCCGCTGCCTGTGCTGTACAACCGCTCTAGTCAATTAGCTCAATGCCAGTGCTTGTAATGGACTTGTGGACACGATGCCCCTGTGGCGTTTGGTGCGCTGTTTTCCACAGACCAGACTCCACCACACAGTCGCATTGACTGAGCCAGCTGCATGGTCGTACGATGAAAGGTCATCTTTCTGCAACAGTTCCCCCACCACCCCCAAGGTACTCCTGCAATCCGGAGCACCCATGTAGGGCGGGCAGAAGTATGTGCTAAAGAATAGTTCCAATTTGATACAGATCAGACCTGTCTAGTATCCCGTTTTGGCCGGGAAACTACCATATTTAACCCCTCTTTCTCGCCGGTCTCCCGTATTTATATTTTCCCGTAATTATCCTGGATTATGATATAATAATGAAAAAAAGAAAACATTTCCTGGCTCTCCAAACTGATCTGTCACTAGCAACGCGAGAACTGCTCATTGCAGCGGCATGGTCGGGAGTTCTCGCGATATCAGGGCTGATAAACCGGGAACAACCCGGTCTGGAGAACAGTTTCTCCTCCTCCCTCCAGACCAGCCCCATCAAAACTTCGCCCCATCTGCATCAGAGAGAAGTGAGTTGGAAAACCTGTGCCTGACATACTGCGTTCATTAATGT
>JAVQJG010111282.1:0-17162 GCA_036024015.1 Craterocephalus amniculus | reverse complement strand
GCGGAGGCTCCGCCATATTAAGGGCTGTCCCAAACTGCAGAGGGCGGAGGGGGAGTGCACTGTTCAGCCCTCAAATAGCGAGTCTGCATCAGTGTAGACTCGCCAGATTTTTGCAGGTGGTGCAGCAGAGAAATGGCGGAGGAAACGGCAGCATTTAAATGTAAGTTCTGCATGTGTGCTGCATGTTCGTTACGGACAGATCACAGGTTTGGGGACAGAAAGAATAGGATCATTAAACTCAACCAATCACTTTAAAAATCCCTTTATTTTCATAGCATCAGATTAATTTAAAAAAGGGGCTGAATTTGATTATGCAGATATTTTGGTTTGTATAACAGACCTGTGAACACCTTTCCATGTGTTTGACTGGAAAAATCAAACAGCATAGCTAATCATGTTGCCCAATTTACTATGTTCCAGGGACGGTGGAGCAAACCAAACTTTTGGTGAGGCTCCGGACTGCCCAAGATACTAAGTTCACAAAAAAAAAGAAATGCTGCTAAACAAGCTTGGGAGTAAGTACTTGCTCCTTCCCAATTTATTATAAGGTCAATGTATTTAACATAAATGTGTAAAGAAGTTTGTGTTTAATGGCCATATGATCGCCTGGCATTACAGAAGCAACCATTTCCCCTCTACTCCTGTGCTTCAGATCTTTGATCAGTGAGATGGGGCTCGAGGAGAAGGTTACCCCGAAGCAGGCCTCAAAGAAATGGGAAAATTAACTACAGCGCCTCCACCTACTGAGGAAACTGAGAACTTTTAATGTCAGTAGCAGCATTTTAACTCTTGTTTACACATCACTCATCAAATCCATAATTACATTTAATATTTCATCCTGGTACAGCTCCATCTCGGCCAAACACAAAACAAAACTCTCCCGTATTGTTAACCAGGTCAGTAAAATCGTTGGTTCACCACAAACTCTGAACTGCATCACCGCGCTGTTTAGGAAAGCCACCCTGATCACAGAAGACCCCTCTCATCCCTTGCATCATTCCTTTCAGTTACTTCCATCTGGCAGACGCTACAAAGCATATGTCAGCGTGTTACAGTTTAGATAAAGCACATGCATCACAAGCTGGACAGGAAGAGCCTTTTCTGGATGATCTCTGTCCATTTCCACTAAGCCCATGTGGAAATAATGTACTGTACTCTGCTGCACCCGGACAACTTTCAACTTTCACACCCACGCACCGGCCCACACAAACACGTCTTGGCACACATATTGAGTGCTCTGTAACAAGTGAGCATATGCATGCCTGAACACCCACACGCAGCAAAACCTTCCCATCTAATGTTTAGCAAAACCTTCCCATCTAATGTTTATGCATCAATCACGTTCAAGACTTGATGAACTACTATGTGGGCTCATTTAAACCATCATGGGCAAGAGCTTTTTTATTTTATTTCCAAGTTTGTTGAAGCTGTGTAGGAAAGTGTGTGTTTGTGTGTAAACTTACAGGTACGCTTGGCTCTGACACGGCGATGCTGTCCGGGTAGACGGTGGCCTTCACACACTGCTTGAGAGAAGCGGCAAAGCGATACGGCTCATCTGCACGCTCACATCGATTCCTCTGAGAGCATCTGGACGGAAAGGAGAAGAAGGGAGAGAAGGAAATGAGGATATGCACTCACCGCCAATGTATTTATGTTCAGTTGCTTGTTGATGTAGATGGTTGCTCAGCCATTTTATTTGATGCCAGTCCTGTCAGCTAGGAATAAGAAACTAAGACTAGCATTCACACAGACTCAACAAAACAGAAGATAGAAAAATGTTTCCTCGTCTGATGAGTCTCTATTTCCGGTGGAGTCATGGAAGCTTTAATCCATCTTGTTTTGTACCAACAGTTCAGGCTGGTGCTTTAACAGTGTGTGGATGATATTTCTTTGGCATTTCTTTGGATTCTTTGGCACCAGTGTGGCAGGGTTTAATCACCACAGGCTACCTGACCATTCTGCTAACCATGTCCATCTTCTGATGCTACTTCCAGCAGGATGATGCTCCATGTTACACAGCTCAGATCAATGAGTTCACTGGACTCCAACGGCCTCCACAGCCACCACATCTCAGTCCATTAAGTTATCTTTGGGATGTGGTGGAATGGTAGATTCTCATCATGGATGTGTAGCTGAAAAATCTGCAACAGCTTTGTGAAAAAATGGGTCCAACCTGGTACCGGTGAAAGGTGAAAGTACATTCTTGCATTTTGATACCATTAAAAAGAATTGAAAAGAGTGAATCAAGCATGTTTGCTACAAAAGGAAAGAAAATATATGCTTCCTTTGGCATGAGTATACTAAATGAAAAAAAGGTGACACAAATTTTTTACACTGAAAAAAAGGGTGGAGGAAAAAAATCACCAGGCTCACCAAAAGATACTGGCGTTAGAATAAATGCAGGAATAAAAACCAGTGAGCAACAGTTAAAGCTGACAGTGACAGAAATTAAAATCCTATCTGATATCAGAGGGAAGAAGCTGCAATGTCGGGGGGGAAATAACACTGTCATTGTCTACTCAACATGATGGTAATAGCTCACTTTTATGACAGAGATGACAACCTATGTTTGAATGCATGTTTTACAAGACACCATATGAGCACTTAATGTGGATTGTACACCTTCTGATCTCCAAACAGCATAGGATGCTTTTCTTTTTCTTTTCTTTGTGGTGTCATTATTAACCATGTAGATTGTCTTTTTCCCTCTCTATCATTTTGCAAAACATTAGGTATCCTGAAGCGTCCTTTTTAACTTTGTTGAAGATTTCAATTTCAAAACGTAATTTCAAGAGAAAAATAAAAGTTTCCAGGGAGGCAACAGAATGATTTAATTATCAGACAAAACTCTTTTGAGTGTTTTCAGTGATTAAGTTAATTATATTTAGAATATATAAGCCAGTGTTATATTTGATTCAGCATACTAGGTGCATGTTTAACATTATGCTGCAATATTCTTTGGTTTTGTTCCACTTTATATCACTTGGGAGAAAATTATACCAGTTGTTGGAGGTTTTAAAGAAGCTTTTCTGATTCCTCTCTCCAAGATGCATTGTATATATACAGTATGTAGCAAGACTCACTTCTGGACTGTAGGTATGACAGTCAAGCATACTGTACACACATACACACACTCACAGAGATGTCAGATTTATGGTAGCATGTCTCTGAAACAAAACATTATACATCTTTGCATCAGCGTTACCTGGTAATTATCTACACAACGGACACTGAAAACAGCTTGGATTGTCCTGCATCTCTGAAATGTAGAACCTTGCGTGATCCATCACATTTCTTGTGTGCTTGTGTGTATCAAAAAAGGTTCCATACCGCTGAAGTTGGCTTTTCTTTTTGCTTTTTATTTACTTGTAGCACCCAGGAAATGTAGCTTTGCAGGCTTTTTAGACTCACCTGCTTCTCTCACAAAGTCAAGAATCCATAATCAAATGCAGAAACAAGTGGTGTGTGGCCACTTCCAACAAGATGCGCCGCACAACAAAGCACTACACACCAGATTAGATCTGCCAATCACTGTGCGACTTTCAGTATGTAACTAGTGCAAATTACGAGGTGCTTACTCATAAGAGATCTAAATGATCAGACGGGGAATGGAGTACCCAGCGATACTGCTGCATCCCTCATTAAAACTCTTCCTCCCACATTCCATTTAATCTAAGTGTCTCCTGCACCCTGCTCCACCAAAGGCTCCGTCTCCCCATCCAACCCAGCAGACTTAGCGTGTGGCTAACTGGCTGACTGGCCACAGCAGCTTTAATTGGACTCTGACGGGTCAGCCGCTGTCCACGGTGCTAATGTGCCATCGCAAGTGTGTGTGCATGTGGGCGTGTGTGTGTTAGAGACCTATCATGCCTCTTAACCACATACTGTCACACACACAGACTCTAAGCTACATCTCCATCCACAGTCTGCGCGTGTAATTATGTTATCAAAGGTAGGAGCCAGACTCATGACACAGCAGAACGAGCGCATACATACATACAAGCCGTGCATATGAAACTTTTCAGAATGACTTCATTTATTTAAACTGTATCTGTTCCTTTAATATGACTGTTTTTTAAATTTTCTTCCCTCTTGAGCTTACACTAATGACTCCATCACTTCCATGTTTGCCTCATTTTTCTCCGTCTTTTCATTTTCTCATCGCTCATGTCTCTCACTTCCCACTCGTTGACAAGTTGAAATTAGTCCACCTTTCTTAGGCAAGGCGATACTCCTGTCTGCAATTTGGCACTTCTTTTACCTCCCCGGTGGCAGCCGAAAATGATACTTAATGTGCTTTCAGGTGTGGGCTGCGGCATGTTTTATGCATGTCTCCGCGCTGTATGGCTACAGATGCAAAATCTGGGCAATCATTAAGTGACAAAAAGCTCTGCATTGATTCTCCTCAATGTGATTTGGGAAAAAAAAGATTCATTTTGGTGGGGCGAAGGAAGATGAGAGCGCAGCCAGGGGTTGAGGCTGCAGAGGTGGGAGGCATGCAGGATGGCTGCTGTTGCCATGGTTTCTGGAGACGGTCATTATCTCTGTGTAGTTAGAAGCTGACCCCTTGCCTCTCTCATTAGCTGAAGAGCATGCCACTGAGTGTTGACTACAATCCTGCCTTCCTCATATTCCCCCTCGCTGACCCCACACCCTCCCCTGCAGCCTCCCTTATCTTCCTGTCTGGCCATGGCCTGTCACTCTTCTGCTTAGTGTTTCATCACCACATTTCACACATGCATGCTCAAGCACACACACACCCACCCACATATGCACTGATAAGCAGTATAAAATAAATCTGGGGAGTTCTTCCAGTCCATCCCCTGTAATAAGCTGCTCATATCTCTTTCCCCTACAGCAAGAGCCAGAGGGAGTTGACCTGGGTGTTGTGCTTTCAAAGAGCTGTCCGTGGTGCTGAAGTAACTGCTTCTACCTCCTTTACTGCTTCTCTCTGGTATCCACAACTCCACAGCGTGATAACACTCAGTACAGACATGTCAGGCGATATGTATACCCTTTAGTCCTGTGACAGTTTGCACCCCTGCACTGTTGGAGCTGGAACACCAAGGAAAAAAAATAAGCACAAACTCAGCATAGCCTACATCAGGTCATAAAGAAAGAAATAAGCCTCTTTTAAAGCCAAGCTTTTACATATAAGGGCATGAAAATATAGCTGTCAACATAGCTTCCAGTCTTCCCAGAAGTGGAGGCCCAGTAGTGGCAGTGTTGAAAGGACAATCCCAGAGCTCCGTCTCAGACTTTACAGGCGCCACTTGAAAAGCTTAATGTTCATGACTAATAGATATTTTAAAGAAGAAGACTGAACAAGTCTGGCTTGTTTGGAAGGATTGGCAGAAAAAAAAATCATCTTCTGTTTAAGAAGAACCTGGCAGCATGGCTTACGCCGCAATGTTGCATCAGAAGAAACCATAAGAGTGAAGTTCAACGCCGTGGTCCAAGAGTTCAATCTAAATGTTCGAAGAAAACCAAACGCAAACAACTCATATTAACCGTCAAGCATGGGGGCTTGTTCTGCAGTCACAGGGCCTGGACATCATGAGGTTGCACATGAACTCATATGTAAAAATATTCTAGTGCTAAAATGTGTCCCAAAGTGGATCATGAAGTAGGAAAATGACAGTAAAACTATGACCAAGGTGCTAGTTTAGTCACCAGGACATTTATGAGAGGTGTGAAAACACAAATGCCTTTAGTCCTCTGTGGGTTCAAACATAGTAAAGAATACTGGTTCAAAATTATTACACTATCAAGGAGACAAAAAATACAGTATCATAGTTGTTTATCTGACGTTGTATGGACTTGATATCAAGACCTGCTAAGGAAGAAATTATTTTCCATCATGTCCCAAATTCTGAAGCCTTGAAATAAAAAGAGGCTGAGGCTATGTGGTTTAAAACAGAGTAATATGTTGTACTATGTAAATAACGAAGATTGTCTAGACATAGACATCACAACCCTGGACGGGAAGGAGGCAAAGACACCAAGTATTCTGACACTTACATTTGCATTTTACCACACAGACCCCTGCACTTAGTCCTTCACACGCTCATACACACCTTCAAACACACACACGCGTACGCACAACTTGGCCTTGAAAGCAAAGAGGGAGAGATAGGTAATGGGTAAAGATTTCTGCTTTACCCCC
The DNA here is from genome assembly GCA_036024015.1 of Craterocephalus amniculus. NCBI lineage: Eukaryota > Metazoa > Chordata > Actinopteri > Atheriniformes > Atherinidae > Craterocephalus > Craterocephalus amniculus. The sequence goes on along the minus strand of JAVQJG010111282.1, from coordinate 10,996 downwards.
CCACCTTTTCTTCCCTTAAGAAAAGTGTGAAGGCCTGTCTGATTGCTGCTCTTGCTGTGAGCATGGTGTTTAAAAACAGGAGGGGAGAGCAGGGGGGAGCCATTTTAAAATCTCCCTTCCTTACCTCACAATGGATGGACCAGAAAACAGCAGACAGAGAGCAGGGTCGGGAAGGGGGGCGGATGCTGGAAATGTGGTGGGATGTGGAGGAGGAAATATAGAGAGGATGATGGATAATTCCTATGTGATGCACTTGCTGACTTTATTATTTGCAGATGTTAAAGAAAGACTAACATGATGTGATTGGGTTAAATAGAGCGTACATCTTAAGCAAAATTGGTAGAATCATTAAGTCAGCATACACATATAGTCACACTTACACTTCTGATAATATCTCATAGGGTCCCATTCATAAAATACTTCCCACATTATTAATTTTGACCTTTAAATTCAGTTTAAATCCAAACTTACTCATGCAAACTTGCAGGATCCAACTCTTTGGGTGGAAAAATATAACAAACTCCCTGTTTTGTGACCCTCGAATCAAATAAAACCTGCACACCCACACAGCCGTCAACTCTCAGTGTATTATCAGCATTTCTATTTTACAGCTGTATCCCCAAAGTGTGGAAATAACCATTAAAATGCAGACCGCAACAAGGAATCAAAATTTTAGACTCCTCAAAGGCCATTTCGGTGCAGTGTGACAAAGCCGAGTTCATGTTCGGGATCAATCCATGATCCCTCAGCTTGCTGCCCTGTGACTGAGATCTGTCATTACAGGACAGCGAAAAGCTGCAAGACAACAATCCATTCGCTGCATCCTGAATATCTGGTGGTGAATCAGACTTTTAAAGATGCGAAGTGAGGCTTCGAGGGGAAAGAAGAGAAAGGTTTGCTAAGAGACCACTGTTCAAAGCTCTGAATCAGGGTGCTCTTGTGTGGGCTGAGCAGAGACATTAAGGGAGGAAAATCATTGAGTGAGCAATAGATACAGACACCGTGTTTTTTTAGGGTCGTAAAATGCATTGTATGTATCCTGAACACATAAACTGTACACTATCTCTACAGTACGTGCATGGAATCTATGGAAATATTGACAGAACTCCATGTTTGAGATCAATATCTAATTAGGCACAATTGGCAAGATGGATGCAGCCTCCCTCTAACTGCTCACTGAGGCTGCAGCTGATGAGCTGGCCATTAGACACACAGCCCGACATTTACAATGGACCGAAGCAGCCATTTTCACTGCTGGACTAATTGTTGTTGCCATTGGTAAATTAGGGGGGATTTTATGTCCATTGGTTGAGGCCATTTTGTAGTGTAGTGCAGTCATTAGCATGCTTCTTAAAATGATAGATAAATACAGCCGTCCAGGGAAGCGGGCTGCAGACTTTATGTTTTATAAAACAGGGCAAAGGGACCTCAGACTGCAGGTAAACAGGTGCATTTAGGAGGTGTAACAGCAAAATCACAAAATTCTGTCTTATTGTAGATTTTTCTGCCAGTTTGTTATGACCTTTTAGAAACACTATACAGATCATTTGTGGAGAAGCTCTTGCTTTTCCTAAATTCATTCTACAAAAGAGGTATATGATTAAGTTGTTTTCCATGTGCAGGTCTGCAAACAAGCATCTCTTACAGTGTCTCAGTCTGATGCACTTTCTTCTTTCTAGCGCTGATCTCAAATATTCCATTACCATAAAAAGTTGTGTTAACCAACACATTTGTTAGCTTAGTGGCACTCCCAATGTGGTCCAATCTCCTGCCAAACTGCACTCATCCTGGGCTGATGCATGGATGTTAAAGGGAGTCATCTTCAGTTTCACATTTTGCTTCCATTTACTGTTATTTTCCCTTTACTTCGGAGTTTTTTCTATGTTGGAGAACTTTAGAATAATGAAACATACAAACTAGCTACTTAAAGGTTTAATGGCATTCTCATTTAGAAGCTGTTCTTCCATTACGTGGCAATGTGTGTGCATTTCATTTTCTGCTGCAGGTAGTATCACCTCCACATGAGGAAGATATTTTACTCATCGTCATAGCAATTTTCAACAATATACAGCAAGTAAACTGAGAAAAGTGGATTGACTTTTATTCTTCTAGCTTCTTCTTCTTTAAATATTCCGCTGTTTATTAAGTCGTGATGCATCCCCTGTGATGATCCTGTGATAGCTGTCTAGCCCAGGGGTGTCCAGAGTCCTTCCTAGACGGCTGCTGTCCTGCAGGTTTTTAATATTATCCTGAATGCCAAAGATCAACTGCTTTCCATAAGAATCCAAGTACTAATATGTTATCAAAAACTGTGAGTAATAATCCCACTCACAGGTTAAAAAAATGACAGGCAGAATTTACTTATCAAAAAAGTGCCTTTGAAAGACTTTTGGATGTCAATACGAATAAATAAACAGCCAACTTGTGATTTTAAAATCCTTTCAGAGGATTTATTCGTTTTCCTCCTGTTCTTCTCCTCTTTTGAACCATATGTCAGTGATCTGCCGTATATAAAATATTCTCCAACAACCACGCTGAACCGACCGATATATTCCTTATGCACGTATTACATAACAGCAGCCCATCATTCACCGCGTATTGCTCAGACAGAATTCACTGCACTGGTTATCTGCTGACCTTGGCACTGGGCACTATTGGACACAAGTCAGACTAATCCTGACAAATCTCCATGAACCCCGTCGTCCTCTCCGGCTACGTAGGAGTGAGCTGAGAGGATGGAGACAGAACAGTGATGTGGGATATTCTGAGATGGAAAAGCTTCTTTTGGGCACGATTAGACAGCTAATCCAATAGTGAGGAGATGAAGGCGAAGGCACAGAGAGAAAGAGAGGGAAAGCGTCAGTGTTAGTCCGTGTTTTTGGATGGTGGTCAGACGGAGGTTGAACTACCCATTCACGGGACCGCGACTGAAGAGCGCTCGAGATGATGAGCTACCTTTGAGCTGCAATCAAAACGCTGCTCGGTTTTGTGGGCCGATGAGTGTGCAGCATCAAACACCCTCAGTCTTTTCTCCTCATTCTCATCCTCACTCTTTTTTCCCCCTCTCCCCTCTCTCATTCTTCACGCATTCAGTGGATGCCTAGCAGCTGCTGGTAATTAAAGGACTTTGGAGGCTCAAACCACACTGAATTAGAGAGGGAGAAGAAAAGAAGGAGAAAGAGAGCAAAAACAGAGATGCCAATCCCGGACAGCTCCCTCTGCTACATTCTCTCCTCCTCATCATCTCAAACTAATGTCCTTCCATGTTTCTAATTAGGCACCTCAGAATGCTACACTTCATCCACCACACGTGCTCTAACGCACTCACATGCAAGCATAAAGAGAAAGAGCGCGGAGACGGGAGGTTTGGAGGAGAATAATGGAGGCTGGATATTGTGGATGGCAGCTGCAGAAAGAAGGAAGGTGATCAAAGAGAGAGAGTGTTAATGTGTGGCAAGCCAGCCATCTCTGGAAGTGTGGAAGATTCCAGAGGGGAGAAAGTCTTAATTGGAGATGGTGAAACAGTGAGCCGCGCTGAGCCGAGAGGGGATGAGATGACTGGCACGGTTCAGATGCGAGGCGTCGCCCTGAGGGGTTCTGAGGGAGGTGCAAAATTGGGGAACAGGGGGAAGATAATTTCATAAAATCAACATTGGCTTAGGGTCTGGATAATGGAAAACAGGGGTGGGGGGTGGAAGGAACGTGGGGTATGATCACAGCTGCGGATGGCACAGCGGCTGACAAGAAATGTAATTTTGGGTGAGTGGGACGCTGGGAGCTCTTCACAAGAAGGATGCAGCTGCTTTTCCCCTTCCTTCCCAGCCGGACAGACACAGCCTTCTATTTTTGTCTTGATGCTCATTACGATGACTTGAAACACTCGTTCTAGATAATTCTTACCTATCCTTAATAAGCATGACTTTTCTTGAGTACCCAGGGTAAAATAAACACCCTAATCAACGAGGAATCGGAAGTTAGTTTTGGATTGTAAAACAAATCCCCCCAAAAAGTTAAATCTATAAACTGGCATGAATAGTTGATTATATTTCAGGACTTTCCCCCATGATCCTTTATGAATGAGGTCAGCTGATCATCTGAGTTCAAGTCTAAATATTGTTTGCTAACATGATTATGGAAATCACCTTGGACTATTTATTACAAGACAAATACATTTATGGGTAATCCTGTGTGGTCCATGCACGTGTGTGTAGTTGCATGTGCAGATGGAGCGCAGATGCCAGCTTCGCAGACAGCGGTCGATTCTGCACACTTGTGGTCAAATTACAGAAAAGCTACCCGACCGAGCCCTGTTTTTGCCAAGATGCGGAGAATATAACTGAGGAAGCCGAGACGGTGAAGCTCAGTCGAGGTGTTTTTGGCTGAGAGAGTCGGATGTGTTTCCTGCCTCGGAGTCCCAGAAAAAGCCTTATTTTAGAATGTTCTAATATTAGAGGTAATAAAAATTCAATCTCATCATTAGCTAAAAACAACCTGGAATTAATATTTAGGATATTTACTGCAATGCTCCATTATTTATACCACGAAAATGAAGCTAATGAAGCTAAAAGCAGTGTGTGAAAAACTAAATAAAGACTAAAAAGCTTGTGGGACCACCTCCCAGCACCTCTCGTCGGCGGTCGGGGATGCACAGCTCCTGTACGTTCCTGTATTTTCTGTAAGATGGTCTCACATTTGAATCTAAAGACTCTTCGGTACAGAGATGCTACACTCATCTCATCAGCCCTCCTCCACTGCGCCTCATCGCTGGTGTGAGGTGTTTGTATTGATATGCTCTGTTTGATTTTCATCAAACGAGGTTTATTTTGCATTATAGCCAAACATGTCGCTTTAGTCTCGTCTGTCCCACAGACATTGTTCCACGAGTCCTTTGATTTGTTCCGATGCATCTTTGCCAACCAAAGCTGCGCTGCCACGTTCCTTTTAGAGAGAAAAGGCTTTTTTTTGGCAATCCTTCCAAACGAATCATACTTGATCAGTTTTTCCAGTTGGATGCTAACCGAGGCCTGGGGAGTCTGAGATGTAACTATTCAGTGTTTCACTGTCTAAGCAGGAAAGACTGGCAGCTGTCTTAAATTTTTCCCGCTTTCCTTCACTGTTCAGTCATGGGAGCCCTTCCCAGATTAATGGGCAGCAGCAGTTACTTTGGTAAGGCCATTTCTGCTACGGCTACTTAAATTACCCAGTTACAGAAACAGGAGTAATAACTTTTGTTTTCAATCACAAATTTCAAATTAGTGTCATCATCTTTTCACTATTAAATCCTGTCAACATTTCTAAAACCCCCAATATATATGTGTCTATCCAAGGAACATGTACAGTATAGAACACATAAGATGGTGAGATGTGCTTATCACTTTTCAGATGAGATGTTTCTAAATTTCACTAATTACTGAGGTAGTGCATGTAAAGGTGTGCTAAAAAAAATAGCTTTTTCTCCCACCTGTGCTAAAAGAAGGAACTCTTTTTCACAATATTAATGGGAATTTATTCTAGCATTCCCACATGTTTATAATGTGTGAGTTGAAAACGCACTCGAGAGCACAACTGTTAGAGGGATGGTATTTTTTCCAGATATATGTGGGTGGAAGCATCTGCAGATCCACCAGAGCTTCCATTCCTTCTGTAGCTTACTTTCTTCCTCAGCCGGAGTCGACAAGGGTCCTGCCACGCTCGGTGCGGGGTCAGGATCGAGAAAGGAAAGGGGGGGGTGGGACTTGGAAGGACCAGAGGCAGGTGGCATAAAAGGTTCCTGGCATTGAGCGAACAGATGGCTGATCTAACGTAAATCGGGGTGCTGACCTTTTTCTCCTTATGCTGCGGTCCACACAAGTGTCTGTGCATGTACATGAAAATCAACCCAGCCCACACCCCTCCATGCATGCGTGCACGCACTTGGACTGGAGCCCCTCGTTCATACACACCAAAGAGATGTTACCTTGTCACAGCCGTTTTTTTTACCCACACAAACCCATTCACCTTTTAGTATCAACGCTTTTTACATGCAGCCCATTTAAATTCCTACCAAGCTGAATTATTCCGGTCCCCACCACACCTACACAAAAGCATGTGATTAACCGCGAAGCACAGAGGCTGCTGTTGTGGTAAATGATCCCTGTGTGAAGACACGCAGACTGCAGGGAGTACACAGCTTTAGTCAGCCCCTCCTGCTCCTCTGCGAGCGCATGCTGAATTACCTTGTCACCAGGCAATTATTAGTCCTGTCCCAGCTTTGGAGTGATGTAAATTACTTTAAGTGCACTTTGCTGGGGCCGCCATCACGATAATGATAATTGCAGCGTTGCTCTGACACACACAAATATTCAGCTTTACCTTTAGAAAGAAGGTCTGCATTTAGGGAGCGCCATGAGTGAAGAATTCAAGACATAAGTAAAAAAAAAGCACAGACTGATGACAGATTGTGTTTACTTAGGGGACAAAGAGGAAGATAGAGACAGAGCAGACTGTCTATCAGCTTTTCCAGCAAGGTTTTGTATCCATCTTCCCCCTTTTTTCTCTAGCAATCCACCTAATTGCAGTTCTGTTGATTCCATTTATAAATGAATATATTAAATTGCTCATGTCTAACATATTTTAAATGACTCAAGCAGTTTGGTTTTTTCTAGAAGTATGTCCCCTTGCAGTAATTACTCTGCCCCAGCAGGTGTCACTCACGGCTTCTATGCTTATTCTGAGGGTTGGAGGTAATACCCCCAAACTTTCTCAGAGTTCAGCCTCACAGCATCCATTAAACAGAGAAAAAGCAAAGCTAAAACTGTACACAGCTGGTATGGTGCATGGGCGGCTGTCAAAAAAGATATTTCTCTCTGGTGTGTTTTGGTCTGGTTTCCCCTCTAGTAAAGTCACGTACAAACAAGAAAGCCAACACGGCGGCTGGTGTTAGAAGCTCTACAACCAGCTCTGCACCTCTGAGGCAGAGCTTTCCGCTTCTGATGCCGGCTTCTTGCTCTTTAAACTGGCCTGCATCTGGGTTAATTGCTGGGAAAAATAACCGTAATGGCTTTGCATGGAGATTTCAGGAGATGTCAAACATATTCTGTACGAAAACCGTCTTCAAAAAGGTATGATACTCACATGTTATGCAGAACACACCAGCCGCAGTGGGGATCGCCAGAGCTGAGACACTCGCCACACGTCCCGTACTGCTCACATGACTCGATGGGAACTTGGGTAACCTGCAAGCAAAGTTTGGTTTTAATGACCCATAAAGTAAGATTCCACAAGCATTGAACAAAAACTGTGTTCAAATCACTGTTGAGTCGTTTTTTTCCTCTCAAAAACGTTACACTTATAACCATATGGGCAGAATGATGTGCGATGTGACTCTATTTGTTTTCGTGTGAGACGTCAACTGCACAGACAACTGTCGTCTTTGTTTCCGGACATGAAAACAGCTGTGAGCAGCTGGGATCAGTTGGCTGGAGAAGTCTGTTTCTCTGCCATCAATGAGCTTCTGTCTGCCCCGGGGCATCTGTCCATCTCGGCAGAGCCTGAGCAAACACACCTACACACGGGCGAGTAGTGACAGATGTGCAGACTTGATTGTAGAAAAAAAAGCAAAATGGGTCAGGAACTAGTGTCAAGTTCAAGTGTCGAGCTATACTGCTCAACAAATGTTCTATGAAGCTATTTTTTAAGTAATTTATAGGAGCTGGGCGGCACCATAAGTTGGTTTTAAAGGCTTAAAAGGCAATAAAGAAAGCACAAACAAATTACATTATACTGAGGTTAAGAACCATCTGAAGAATAACATCTACAGAACTTTGGGACAGAGGCAGAAATTTCCCTGAATGTTGGGAAAACTATTGTTTTCCCAACATTCTATTTATATGTTCTATTTGCATGACATTGACAAATTTACACACTGACCAGCACAATTTGATCTAAAACAGCTTGCTTACTTAGGTTTGTAGTGTTTTTATAACACTGTTTCTTCATCTAAGGGAATTTACACATAAACATCTACTTCAACATAAAGCCTGGGGGGGGACAGGAATTTTGTCATCCTCGCCAGTCCGCAAGGGCCCCCTGGTCCTTCTGCGGCTGCCCACATGCAGTTTAAATATTTGTAAGTGACCAATCTATCTGTGCAAATACACATCAGTCTGGCTCAATCTCCAGAAAAAACAAGAAACCACACAGACTAGATGAGTAGGAGAAAAACAGGCCAATCTGCTTTTTTTCACATGTATAGATTCCACTCACATGCATGGAACAGACAAGTAATATAGGTGTGTCTGCAGAGGAAAATGTATGGAGGATTTAGTTACAAGGGGGTTAGAAAGATTTCCATCAAATCTATGTCTGGGTGCTAAATGCTACTGACTACTGCTAAAGCTCTCTGCACATCCCAAGAAGCAGTCACAAACTAATATATTTACTGCAGCTCCATGCTGATAAGCTACTGCAAGTATTCTCCAGCACATCCCAAAGAATCCCAACAGGGTTCAGGTCTGGACTATAATTTCATTTCATCTACTTTATATGGGACCATCTACAATTTAAAACATGCATGTTGCCACGTGATGCATTGTACCAGAGTTAGCTTCAGGCTAATTTACATCTGCAGTCTGCTGGCAGGGCACACTAAAACCATACAAATACCATATTTGGTTACACCTCGCACCCACAAAGACACAGACAAACAATCATTCAGCACTGGAAGAAAATGGTCCCACAAAAAAGTCCAAATTTAGAGTGGCGTGAGTCCAGTAGAGATTTAAACCAGTTTATGGAGCTGCAGATCTTTTTATTGTCACTTGGTGCATTCCGCCGTGCAGTGGATTTAAAATAAAACACAGACTGTCTGAAAGCTAAAGATGGAAGCTACTGTCTTCTACTGGCCTTCAGGTCTTATATACTGGACCCAAGTTTGAAAATAGTCTCAAATTCTCAAGAAAGGTTTGTGGAGAATCTTGCGATGGCTTTTTCTGGCTTGTTTGTTTCATTATTCTACATGTCTGACGGCACATTCACTGTGTGAAAATGACGTCCCATACACCCTGAACCATACTTTCACAGTCTGAGCACAATTAATCCTGGCATTATCATATTGGAAAATGCTGATTCATTGATGAAAATATCACATCATCCAGTGACAGGAAGTCAGCTGACTCTGTTGTCCACTTTACTTTCACTATTAAACACAACTGTGAGTTCTACTGTTGTTTTAATGATCTCATGTCACTAAAAATGTAAGCGATGGCCTCACGCCATCATTCAAGATTTTTTTCCAGTCATATTTTTTGCTTAATTCCAATAATTTGACCCTTGTGAAATTAAAGCTACTCACTGCAACAGTTTGGGTTAAATTACTTGTTCCCAGCTGAAACATCATCATCCAGGCTGTAATTATCCAATGGGAAGTTCTAATCTATTTGCAGTGTATCTTATTTGACATAATTTAACCCTATAAAGCCAAATGTATCATACTGGATACTTACAGTCTCTAAGACATTTTTCATCACTTTTGGTAAAAAACTCTGCTAAAAACCCTTCAGTGTTCAATATGATACATGTTTTCTGCCCCCTGATGGACATGAGTTAGCAGGAGTCTGCACTACAATCATTCTGTCGTGTCACATGGTGATAAATGGGCGACATACCAAAGAAAAATGTGTTCATGTTTTTCCACCTTTTGTTAAAGGGACAAATAAAGACTAAAAAATGGGACATTTCTTCAAAGTTTTTCTTGGGATTGGGGTTTTAATGTAACAGAACCTGAATATTCTGCAAGTTTCCACTGTACCTGAGGCTCATCTAGAGGCCGTCGGGGAAATAAAACATGCAACACTTTTATGTTGAAGCATATGAGAAGCACAGCAAATGTCCTCCGTGACACTAACCCACACGGGTCCGTCGGACTAAAGCTGTTTATATGAAAAACCAACATGCTTGAGTTTACTCTGTGATTGACACTGAACTTGCAGAAAAAACTCACCTGGGAAGTTCCACACTATCTGAGAACAACATGAGAGAAACAGCAGCTCAAATACAGAGAGTGAGTCAGCTGTGTGATCCTGAATCTGGGTCTATTTTCAGCCACTACATAACCTGCATTCATCCCTCGACTGGCTTCCATCCGTACATACAGTAAGAGTGTGTGTGTGTGTGTGTTTATCTCTGTTTCTGCCAGACATGGTTGCACGGCCCTCAGTCTGTTTGTTCTGTAGAACCAGACGACAGTGTGTGTGTTTGAACGTCTGTCTGTCTGTCTTCATCCGAGGGTCCCGCGGGGCTGCCCTGCTCACACCTGCATCTCATGCCAGGAGGAGTAGCCGCATGTGTGTGTCTTTTTTCACGTTCCTGGCAGCTGCCTTAGCCGGTTGATGACAGCAGAGTCCAAACCTCAGGCTCAAATAAACACTTAATAAGAGTGCAAATAACACCCTTTAAGTGCTTCCCTGACCCTGTGCATAACACCCGCGGCGCGATATCATTTGGTGTTAGCACTATGGGGCATAGAAACACAGCTCCATCATAGACTGCTCTTTAACATACACAATGGATCAAATTTAAAAACAGCTGAGTGTGGCACCTACAGCATGACAACTGTCAGCATTATGAGTTCCCGGCAGCATAGTTTTTTTTTTTCTTTGTTTTGTCTCCCACTTCCCAGAAAAAAAAAAGCTCAATAAGCATCCACCTGTCCGCCTGGTCCCGGACCCTGCGGCAGCAGAGAGAGGGGTCCCAGAGGACAAAGGGAGCCACTGACACCATGGGGGAGTTGACAGTCTGTGCGGCAGCTCCACCGCGGACACTCCTGTTAGATTAACCCCCTGTCACTTCAACAAACTCCATTTGTGTGCGTGTCCTGCCTCGCTTCGGGACAAACAGGTGGCATGCTGTAATGAGTTGCAGACGGGGGTCACATCAGCAGCAGAAGCAGCAAGCGATGACAAACAAGCCCACCAAGACTGAGAGCTGACGGAGGGGGAATGGCAGCTTAGACGGCTTG
>JAVQJG010111276.1:0-12238 GCA_036024015.1 Craterocephalus amniculus | reverse complement strand
TACATTTTTAGGTTTTATGTTTGTTAGATTCTCTAGGCCCAATCTGTGTCTGTTCTTTTTTGAAGCAGCGAAGAAATGAATGCTTTAAATAAGCCTGCAGTCTACATTCAGCTGGAGTCACAGCTTCACACATTCTGTATGTGACACACTTTTTACAAACATACATTGCATGCTCTGCTTTATGCATTCAGCTACTCACACATCAAAAATTCATTTAGACATGAATGGCTCTGCTAATTCAGGAATGGTCAGTGTTAGGTTTGCTTCCCACTGGATTTCTTGCCTGCGTGTGCTCTTATCACCATGGAGGATGCAAGCCTGTCGTGTCTTACGGGGCTACAGTTAAGTGCATTTTACTGTAAAAGTGCATTTGGATGTTTCTTGGACCCCTTTGTAACTGTGAAGCTGCACAACTGATTATGGTTTGGCGAGTTTTTAGTATCAAAGTATCGCTCTTTTCAGTTAAAAGATTTAACAGAAAAAGAAACTAGAACTAGCTAGGAGTTCTGGGATTTTTCAGCCAGCAGCTGCATGTTTTCATGTATTCATGCATGCAGCCTGCTGCATCTGTAAACAAAACCTGTATTCCAGACTACTGTCTCTTTTTTTCCGCCCCTAAACATTTAGCACAGCAGAAAGCGTTAACATCATTAAAAGATGTCAAGCAGTTTTTGAGAAGAGTGGAAGCAATTTGTTTGTAAAAGCTATCTTTTTCAGCACCAGAAATTTATATCCCCCACAAAGCCTCTTTGTTGCCCCAGTTAGCTGAAACACTGCAGAGTGGTTCATTAACAAAAAGCACGACGGACTATTGACGGGAAATAGTTTGTCCTTGACCTGCTCAGGATGAAGCGCTTTGAAACAGGCAATGATCTACTTGGGATGGATTTCAGGAGAGACAGACCGGCAGACAAAGACAGACGCGCTGCCCCGGTGGCCCGTTGCATCTTGGGAACTGTCAGAGGAGATAGAGAGAAAGCCCCCGGAAAGCTGCCAACCTGTGACCCCTATCTCTCTCACTGACAGTTAGGATTTGGTTTATGCATTCTCAGTCACATCATCATCGCCACACATACACACAGCCACTCACTGACACACACGCGTACGCACAAATGCATGGGCACAACCTTTACTTGCACTTGCGTACAAAAAATCTTGAATGTTATTTCCTCTGTGGCTGATTTTAATGTGTATTTAAATAGATTTATGGAAATGAATAATGCTGTTCTGGCATCGTTTATGTATTAGGAGAAAAAAAAAGTGCTTGCATGAAGCAGGTTGCTTTGCCAGCTGAATCCAATGAGTGAAAGGACCAAAAAGGAGCCTGACGACTATACAAACAGAAGCAGATCACTCTGCATTAAAAAGATGATTCAGTCTGTTTATCTTGAATATATGTACAGTAGCTGGAGCCTGCTCCAGCCCTGACAATGGAAAGGATGCTCTATATGCTGAGAGCTTGTGTGCATGCAATGATCTATCTGTGTATGTTTATAAATTTGTAATAAGATAAGAAATAACAGCCATTATTTGACTGCAGTCACTGGGCATTTATGATGATGAACTGCAGTGCAGAGGAACATTATGGTGAAAATGTTCAAGCCACTTTTTTACTTGTACTACTCAAGACAGTGTTCCTCCCTGGAACTAATAGACCCTAATAAAAACGCTGCTAAATGTGCTCCCGACATTAACTGTGTCAAAGAAATTGTTTGGATGAGCTATTTTTAACTTAATTTTGTAGCTTCATTAAATTAATTATACCCTCTCAGTCAGCTGAGACAGAATTAGCATAAGGATGAATGAGAATTGATGTGGAGTTCTGTTTCTGTGTTTTCCATTTAGTAAAAATGAAGTCATTTCATCACACCATCGTGCACCGAGGTTTGCAGATGTGGTTTTTACAACACCGAATGTGCATTATTTCCTATTAGTGTGCTGCTTTATCAGCCCGAGTGCTCTCATTTATGTTGCCCTCACAGTTTGCGTAACGAACACTGGGAGCAGCACGAATCTCAGTGTAGTTGCTGCATTTTCCATAAACGAGGCATTTGCAGATTTTCCTTAGCTAACATGCACATATGCTCTATTTCTTTGATATAATAATCATCCACCATGCAACAGCTGTGGTTGTATGAGAGATAGTTATTCATAGAAAGAGCTAATCACATAATGATGAGTAGTCTTGGCTGTGGTCATCATTTAAACCTTAAACTACAGAGCTATCCATCATTATAAAGAGATATTGTGGTGCAGGTGAATGAGAAACCAGCAGGTTGGTGCCTGTTTGCCCTCTGCAGGTCAGAGTAGAGTTGAGTTGTCTGACAGACAGGCACCGTGAGTCGGCTAGCACAACCAGTATTGACACTCTGGCCTCCCTCTGTGTTGGAATACTGTACAACGTGTGTGTTTGCATTGAGTGTTAACTCAGTGTGTACGCCTTTTCTTATCATATCACATCTTGGGATGACTAAGACAGGCACACTGTTTCTATTTCTGTACACTTGCACACATTAGCATCAGTGCATTGTGTGCTCCTTGTCACTCCGTTGTGTTTGTGATGCACGCTTCGATGCGTAATGACACGTTTGATGTTTGCACACAACTCTCTGTTGTAAAAAGGGCCCAGGTTTAATATTGTTTGTTTTTTGACAAGGATGTTGGGTGTTGAGTACTTTTGTCTTTGAAACAAAAGCTGTAACATCCCCTTGATACGTTCATTGTTTACTCGGTTGCACTGAACGGGAAGCTGAATTGTGACAATGTCGCTTGTTGTTTTAGGTCACTGGTGTTTTCCATTACGGGAACTTCTGTATTCTCGGTTGCGACGATAAAAAAAATGTAATCAGATAAGCACATTATTATCATGTAACTCTTTTCCAGGCTTGTATAAGCCATGCTTGCTACTGCCTGTCCCTACCGAGCTGTAGTATTCCCAACAGACTCGTGCCTCCAGATACTCTCATTCACAGGGACTTGTGTTGCTGAGCCTGGCACAGATGTGTCACTCCATTAGGCAGCAGGTATACCTGGTTCATGCACGACTTGGTCTGCATGCGAGATCTGCTTAGAGCAAATAACAGCTTCTCATACACTAAGTTCTGCCTGCTTAGACAACACACTGTCTTTGAAATTCTACCTTTTTATTTCCACTGAGTATTTTAATTACTGTAAATCTATATTAGATTATTTTCTTAAAGTATCAGTGATTAACATTGTAGCAGCTCGTAGTAGAAAAAAAAATTCTACTGAAGTGGCTTTAAGTGTCTGCCCTTCTCTGAAAGGTCGTTCCATGTGTGATAAAGTGTTGCTTGATGACTCTTAAGCTGATTTAAAGAGGTTATTTCAGTTGGGTCAGGTACTCTTAGACCACCCGTCAGCTCTCTGTGTAGTTTTCCTCCAGTCCTCCATAAATGATCTCATACGCTCCATCCACTTTAGATGCCATCTTGCTAGTAAAAGGCTGTTCTTGTCATTTTATGTCCTTTTGTTCTCCCAGGTTTTATTAAAGCCAGGACAAATTTTCTCCTCCCATCACTGATTGCTCAGTTCGGGGGTGAAAAGTCGGCCGCAGCGTCTGAGAAATAGCTCTTTTTCTTCGGTTTTGATTTTTCAATAACACTTTGTGTCTTAAAAAGAAGCAGAGAAAAACAGAAAGACATAGACCCAGTGGAGGACAGGTGCTCAAAGCAGCAGACGAATCAGGGACGCAATCCTTTGGGTCTTATCTTAACAGGACACGAGTATGAGCTGTTTTTGGGTCCCTGTCAAGATTCGACAGGATCTGAAGTCAGAAAAAAAATCTTAATCGCTTAAATTTGCTTGTATTGTTTTAACCAAAATGCTGTCTTTGACAGGTTTAAAAAATTATCTCTTATCTGCTTTCCAAAAATTAGCTCCATTATACATATTTTGGAAAAAGAGCTGTGTGGACTGTCTAACTCCAAATGAAATATCACGAGAAAATACAAAAATATATAAATGCTTTATCATTAAAGACCCATTATTTAACTGTTCAACAGTAAAAAACACTGCTTTCCAAACTCTTTTGATGGCACAGTGCCATCTATTTTGTGCATTTTGAGAGCTGTCTTAGCCCAGAAGCAGCTGAGAAACGGCACTATACAACTTTATCCGGGATGCCGCCTGCTGAGTTTTGCTGTTACACGCTAGCAAGTAAATGTAAACACACTGGTTGTTTTGAACAGATGCACGTGAGTTCAGCAGAGATACGTTTGAAAACGTTATCGGAGGAAGAGAGGGAACTAAGAAGAATAAGCGATGAGACAAGTCGAGAAAAGACTGTTCTTTACTGTGTGGAGAAGCTCACAGAACAGGTATGGATGTGAGATGGGTCCTTAATTAGCCGTTGATAGGGGGCGCATCACTGAGAAACAAATATAAGTTATACAGTATAGTGGGTCTTTAACATCAGGTTATTGTCAGCATTTAGTAGAGAGAAAGTGGCAACAGCCTCCTAGAAAAAAAACTCTCTCCCCCTCTGCCATTTCATGGCTAACACTTCAACGATCATCTGTTTAAAGCAGCTGGGATCTGTAACTGTGCTGAAATTAGTTTAGGTTGTGGTCCCAGATGTTTTGCTTCTGTGGAGGCAGATTTCACTTGTGAATGTTGTCCCTGAAGCTATAAGCATAGCCCCTATTTTTTTTTCTTTTTTTCCTCTGCCTCTCATACCTCGGTTATCCAATTTCCAGCAAATTGATCAGAACAAAGGGCACACCACTAAAGCCTTAGTAAATCCTGGTTGAAGTGATACAAGAAATTGATCCAAATCAGAGTAGTATATCAGATTACAGCACTGTTTTCTTTCTTTAAAGTTAAAGTGCTGAATGTGAATATCCAGAGTATTATGGAGTGGTATTAAGCATTGGTGAGACCTTTTCCAAAAGGTTTATTCTTGAATTTTATTGAATTTTTTACCATCTTCTGCTCCAGTATCAAACCTTCACACCCTTCATGCACTTAGAAATTCTACCACTTGGTGGCACAAATGAACAAGTAAGTAATGATGGAGCTGGTATCTCTTACCTCATGGAACATTGTTATTAATTTGAGCTCCACTAACTTAGCATGTCCACTCAATAACCAGAGTAAACTTTAAATAAGTTATAATATACATAGAAACATTTATTTGTTCTCACATTCAGCATTGTAATTCAATGTATAATATATTTCTTTGCAGGTATTTGCACTTAAGGACATACTAAGGATGTTGCCCTTGGCAAGAAGCCCTGATAGATTGCCTTGTTAGTAGCAATTATGCAGATTGCACTGCTGATAATTATAAAAGTGTAAACACATTCAGCAAGAACATTCCTTTTCACCATTGCAAATGAGAACAGATCAGTTGTTCCATGCTGCTGACTTTTTAGCACCAGGTGGCTGCACCAACTTATTGAGATTATACAAGGTGAGAACAGCAAAATCGCCCAATGTTTGCAGCATCTGTTTTGTACTGCAGCCATAGTTTGCCACTGTATATGATTGCAATATGAGTTACAACACAGAAATAAGATGTATCATCTGATCGGTTACCTCTCCAGATGGCATATAATAGTCATTTTTGGGGTTGTGTTCATCCTATACATATCTTATGTTGTGGCTGCTCTGACGCTTTGTTAATATTTAAATTCAGATTACAGCGGCCATTCTTTCTGATTGAGTCATCAATCATCTACCTGCATTTGTGCTGGAACTGAAACTAAGATGTGCAGCATTAATGTTCATGTAAATGGTTCATACTTCCCTCGGGGCTTCAGGTTTTTTTTTTTTTTGGTTTTTTTTGTTTAGGGTTTTTTTTGTCTTCATGTGGACAGTCACAAAGAAAACCAAAATGAGCAAGGACATATTTTCCTCTCTGTCACGCCTGCTAAGTTGGCTTTCTTTGGGCATGAAATGCCTGTGTATTCCCTGTAAACCGTAAAGATCAGCTCAGCAGTGCTTACAGTGTTTGTTTTTTTTTTTTTTTTCCTTTCCTCCAGCTTAGAACACAGCGTTTCGAAAGGGAGGACGTTGAATGGCCAGTGTGCAAACAGAAGCAAGCACACTGCAGCTGAGCCTTGTTCTCTAGTTCCAAACTCTGAGCACTGAGCACACTTCCCAGCTGAACCAGATTGTGTTTATCAGCAGGGCTTTTATGTCCACATGTTCCATACTTTCCTGTAACCCTGCTTGCACACGGAGTCTGCGATCAGCCTTCCCTCTCTTGTGAGAAACAGTCTTTTATTAGCAGGCGAGGCAGACTTGCCCAGATTCAGCACCCTCTCTGTGGACAGCTCTCAACTGCCAGCTCTGGCACTGTGCGTGCTTTGTTTACATATGCGCGTGTCTGTGTGAGGCCATGTATGTGTGTTCATACGTTTTCTGAGAAAGAGAAAAAAGAGAGAGAGTGTTGCCTGGAGTGCCTGAGCTGCGGTATCATCACTCCTTTAAAATCTTGCTAACAAGACACTGCAGAGTCCAGAGCGGTAGGTGAGAACTTATTGGAGTTCTCCTGGGCAATGAAGAAGCGAGGATTGGGTCCGACTGCTTGCCTTTGAATTTTTTTATATCATCAAGACTATTTTCTCTAAACATCCCTAAAATTACAAAAGTAAGCAAAAGGGAAGGAGAAGAGAAAGAGGAATTTAAAGATAAAATGATAAAAGTAGAGAAAGAGGAGCTATAGTAACAAGTCTGGCAGTTTCTTTTTTTTTGTTTCTTCTTCTTCTTCATTTTGCTGAAGATTGTCCATTGAGTGGCTAAGAAAGACTGAACATGGAGACAAGAAAGCGATGGTGAAAGGAATCAGGGCTGGGGGGCATAGCTTCAGTTCCTGCTATTCTGCCTAAATAGGCTCTTCCTCTGCAATGCACTCAGGCTCCAGTGATTCGCTATGTGAATGCTGCCTATTTGCATAGCCACTCTCCCTCCCGCTTCCTGGCTGGCTGCTGAGCCCCCCCCTCCCTCTATCCGTCCTCCTCCATCTCCTCCTCCTCTCTCCCTCCTTCCTCTTGCGCACATCTTATGGAACGGTGCTGCCGATGCTGCCTGCGTGTGAGCGCGCGTGCTGCCCGGGGCTGCTCTCAGGTGTTGTCACTGCTTTCGATCGGTCTCACTGAGATCAGATATCTCTGGATGGGGAACGGGTGCGCCGCTTGGCGGAACTCACATGTGCAATCACGCAGCCTGCCGTGCGCTACCGCAGCTTTCGGACACAAATGAGAAGCGGATTCAACTATGGTCTCATTCCTCTGGACATCCGTTGAGACCGCTGGAGGAGGGAAAAGAGGGAAACTCCGAATTCCTGCCTTGCGTTTCTGAGAAAAAATTCACTTTTCCCAGAGCCTCTCAGTCTCTTCTTAAGTAAGCCGTCTTCTTTTCCTGTCAGCAGATTTTTTCTTTATTTATTCATCTGGAATATTCATAGTTTATGGTGAGAACGTGTTTCTAATTTTGCGAGGGTGCTTAACAGAAGGATAAAGAGAGGAACAGAGAAAACTGGGGAACTAAGGGGAATTGGTGCAAGCTGGGATTTGTTCATTTCTGTTTGAGGTTGCCCTAATTTCTTGAGTGAATGCTTTTACGTGATGTTTGATGATACTTCTTTACCTGCCTGGGTGCTGCTACGGATTTCTTAATTCTGTGGAAAACTGCAAAAGGCTCTTTTTTCTTTTCTTTTTTTTTTCCTCACACAACCGACATTTTGTGCGGTGCAGCTTTTTTCTTTTTCTTTTTTTTCCATTTCTTTCTCTGTGGATCTGTTTGAGTGTCGCTGGTCGAAGCGAGTTTTGGCGAGGTGACAAGTATGGGGCTATAAGGCTCACCAAAGTTCTACCTTCATCTCAAGCCTCATCTGGCCACTCAAGGAAGATGTTCAGAGGCTGGAGGACACAGTTTGCTCCCCTGAGGCCAGTTGCCGAGCCACTAAACTGGAATTCAGCAGCACTCACCCATCTGGCATTGTGGATCATTGCCCTGGGCTTTGTGGCAGGGTCAGAACCAAGTGCTTTGGAGAGTCTGCACCATATTCACCTGTCCCATGGAAACAAGCGTCACCATAATGTGCCTATTGCTATCCACAGATCTCCTGCATCCCTGAGAGCAGGGCACAGTAAGTATTTCCTCGTCTCATCATCAATACATTTACCTCTTCCAGGGTCTTCTTGAGCAATGCAGCACTGCTTCACTGGTCATTTAGTTTTAAACATGACTGCTGATTCACAGATGAATTATTTCTGATGTATTTTTTTTTCTTTCTTAAGGCTCTTCTAAGATCGACTGAGTCTTGCTTAGACCTATCTAATTTTTTTTTCTGTCTCAGCACAGCGCCCCCTCCCATATCTGAGATTAGCCATATCCATATCTCCAGATGCTCCTCTGTGTCCAGATTAGACTGGATTAGAAGGTTATGGCGCTCCATGTTGCCTGTGGGTGTTTGGAACAGACAAAGATGTGTTGCCTCCAGCCCTATGGGGTGTTGAGCCATCCCTGGCCCCTGCCCAGCATGGAATGTGGATGAGGCCCCTTTACCCTGTGTGGTAAGGCAGTTCATGACACAGGGATTAAAAATTGAAAATAAGCAAAAACAGTGTGAATCTTTGGGGAATTACAGTATATAATCCATCCCCAAATATCCACTGTAGACAGCAAAGCTTTTCTCTCTGCAATGGATTTGAAACTGCTTTGCAATACGACTTTTTGTTAGTTTTTTTGTCATTTTCTCATCCAGATTGTATGTATTTCACCCAAACTCCAATTACTCATGGTTGAGGCATGTGTGAGATTTAAAGCAACAGAAATACTGAATTCCTTAAGTTACCATACTGCCCAGGCATTTTCAAATGACGTAATCGCTCTTGGTGTAACGCTGACGTAATGCTAAGGTACCCTGGATTTCTTTGAGTAGAAAGTCTTCATACAAGTCTCTCGCTTCGTTTTCTGCTTCTCCAATTAAAGTTCAACTTTGAGACATTAAAGTGTAAGTGACAACTCCCTAACAGAGCATCCGGGGCATTTTTATTGGCACAGGAAAAACTTAGGAACAAGGCTGGTTCAGCAGGAAGAGTTAGACCTTCACCAACGAAGGACTCAGTGACTGTTAGTGATGATGAGGAAGACGGGAGGTTTGCTGGCCCACTTAGACAACAAGAGAAGCAATTAGGCCACTCTGCCATGACCCATCTTCAGTGGACAACACTCTGCTTGCCCCCTGCTCTCTCCCCGAGGACCTCGGGGCATGTGGTGCAGCCAGACTCCATGTCTTAACATCACAGTTTTTGTAGCTGCTGCTTGGACGTCCAGGGCGCTCTCAGTAACATGATTTAAGTTTTTTCCTGAGGATGCAGGGATGCAAACTTGGAGACATGCTATTTAAGCGTGCTGCCATGTGCTGTGCTGTTCGCTTGTGTTGCAGTTGGCTTGGGTTTTAACTGTTTGTTGCTTGTGGTCCATTTGCTGCAGCAATAGAAACAATGTACAGCGAATGTATGAGGTAAAGAAAAGTCTGTGCATCTTATCATCAAAGTCCTTTAGCTTTTTTGTTTTGCATGTTCATTTGCTGTTGTTTTTTGCTTTGTCTTTTTCATTTCTATTCACCGAGACAACTAAAAATACTCTTTTTGTCATTCACAACTGTTTCACTGCCATGATGTCTCTCTGCCTCTACCCTCTTTTATTTTTATATACGGTAGCTTCCAGTGTCACTGTCAATGCTTAAAACCTAATCCTGCAATTATCATGCAAGTCTACCTCCATTTCAAAGTTAGTGTCATGATGAATTAAACCTTGCTGTAAGTGATTAGACCATACAAAGCTAATAATGTAATGACTAGATGGATTCTGTTTTCTGTTTTTTCTCTTCATTTACTCATTCTGTGTGCGGGTGAGCTCCTCTGCACCAATGTAGGTGAACATTCTTCTAAATCATATAATATCAAAGAAAAATCCACAATACTCTTTATAGATCAGATAAAACATCCTTGTTTCATTTTGTGTTGAACTTGAAAGTCTGTCATGGATTTATGTGGAACGAAGAAGAAAATTACCATGGTCAGGATGTATGAAATTGAGTAGGACTGTGATGCATTGTTTGTTTAGGGCAGTAATGAGGTTCAGACAGTATCAGCTGTGAGTAGCAGATATACCATTCATCAAGGATAGACTCCCAGAGGTGAAAGTCCTCTTTCCTAGAGATGAATACACACAGCTCGATATGCCGGATAACTAGGTTATCATATTTTAATCTGTACCTGCTGTTCTTCTTCGTTAACAGTGGATAGATGAGATGATCTTATCAGCAGAAAAGCTGTTTAAGGAGTTTAAAATATAAAACTCTCATTTCTTCTAAAGTAAATTGATATTGTGGTATAGAAATTACTGACCCTCAGCAATCTAACTATTTCCATTGTGTGTGTATAAAATATAGACCGCCCCCTGTTTTTCTCACATACTTCTCCTGCAAGCATTGTATATACTGTATGTGGCATGCTCTATGAAACAAAGCCCATATGTTTTGGGGGGGGAGTCGATCCACAGATTCACCATGGTTATGCATTCTCCTGAACACATCTCAGGTAGAGCCCAACCTAACACCGGCTCTAGCAACTGCTGCATTAATGGCTTCTCTGTCTCAAAAACTTGGTGGTTTGATCACAGAGAGCGAAGCAATTTAAGTGATTATAATCAATTTGAATGCTCTCCAGCTTCAGAGCTAATGGTTGAATGGATTAGAGACTGCTCGTCAGTGCTGGCATGGCTGGTGAGGACAGATGAGTCGGGAAAAACAGAGGAGGGAAATAAAAAAGTGTAAGGAAAAGTGTTGTATTAAAGAAGTGAAGGCAAAAAAAGAAGAGAGCGAGAGGGGAAAAAAGTAGAGGAGGGTAAAATTGGCTGGTCTCTATTGTCGCCTTACTGCTGGTGTGTTGTGGGCTTGTATAATATAATTACTCCCATGTCTCTGAGCTGATGTCATTCCGCGATAGTGTGAGGATGACAGTATCTTTGCCTCTGTGAGGCAGCGGAGATGATAGCTGCCTTGATAAGGATCTGAGTACATGTTCCTCTGCTCTACAGGGAGCGCAGGCAGTTATTGACCCACGAAGGAAAGACTGAAGATTGCAGTCGTTTCATTGTCCTCATCCTCTGATGTATGAGAAGACAAACACTCCTTTTATTTGTTTGTACTTGGGGTCTTTAACCTACTCGCTTGTCCTTCTGCTCGTTCTTCCATGGCCTCCATCCCTCCTACTTGCTGCACCTCACCTTATCTCTTCTCAACCCCTTCGGCTTTACCCACTCTCATCTTCATCATTGGTCTAAAGAGTCCATCCAAGCAGACAGAGTGAGGAGGCTTTTGCGCCTGTAGTGGACTGTGCAGTTTCACTGATGTCCAGGCTACGGTTGGCATGAAGGAAAATGAGACCTGACTGTGCGTGCGGTGGGCAGTGAGAGGTCGACTGAGTAATGCGTCCGGGTTAGGATTAGAGACTTGGAAGATAGAGAGGCAGGGAGAGAACGAGGGCATCCTCCTTTTGACTGAAGGGGATGTGTGTTCTTTGCTCATGCATAAGTTCTGGATGAGTTTGAGTCAGGCAGCTATTTACCCATAGGGTACTTAATGATTCAACATTAGCAGCATCGCATTTTCTCATTTTCCTGTTTCTTCTCATGTCTTCGCCCATCTACACTTCTGGCTTTTCTGATGATGTTTTTACATATAGAAAAAGTGTTATATATCTAAGTCTGACAGGTGCGATAAAGGAAACCAATCACAGACATGGCAGAAATTGTACAGCAAAATGTAAGATTTTAAAAAGTGTGATGTCAATTTCACACATTCGTGCTCACATTCAGTTTGTTAGTGCATGATATTGACAAGCTATACTGGATACAAAAACATTTGATTATTGGTAGATTATCTGAAATGTTTTGCTATTGAGGAATTTAGCTTTTTTAAGGGATACATTTGACATGTTAAATTATTTCAGTAACCAGTGGAATTAAGAGATATAGATACAGAAATTATAGACTCGACTATGATGCTTGTAGTGGTGGTGTGTGTTTAATCATTATTGGAGCTTAGAAACAGGGTGGTTTCTCTATTAACAACTAAAACATTTGCATCCATGTGTGCTCAAACTGCATGAAATACAAGACGTGTGGGGGAGAGATGCAATAGTGGACGTTAACGGTAGTAAAGTGTGGTATTGTTAGTTTTTCACAGTCCATTTCCACTGAC
>JAVQJG010111267.1:0-15907 GCA_036024015.1 Craterocephalus amniculus | reverse complement strand
CATTTAATTGTTGAATTTGAAATTATATTTAGTAATACATATTTTTATTTCACAATTGATTAATCAGCATGAAAATGTAGTATTGCTTTTTCGATGACCCTCCTGGTCCTCCATATGTCATCAGCTTTTTGCTCTCCTTGTTTCTGCTGTGAAGAAATCTGAGATATTGTTACAGACATATTTCAACCCTCAGAGCATAGTTTATGCATCAGTGAGAAATCACACTAGCTGCCTCGCCCCTGATGTCAATCACATCTGCACTGGCTGACTGGCTTTCATCTGAATCTTTTATGGTGCATCCCGCATTAAAGATTTGGCAAAATAAGTGCTGCTGCGGCCATTACAGTGCATGAGCTGGTAAAAACATTTCTGACAGCCATGAAACATTTTTTACAAGACACTTTCCCAGACACATGAGAGCCTCTGTCAATTGAATTAACTTGCATGTGTCGGTACATCTGCAGTTAAGTCAAGGTAAACAGAGGACATAGGGCAAAGGCATGAGTTATGGGAGGCGATGCTTTCACCTGATTCGGGCTAATAATCTGTTGTTGGGTTTAATGCGAAGGCTCAGTTCCTACATCTTTTTGAGTCGGTTTTAAAGGCGGGTGTGTTGGTGGGCAAGCTGGGTATTAGTAACCCAAATGAGATTAAGCCAATTCAAATAGAGCTCATTTATTGTGTGTAAACTCCCACCGTCCACCCCCGCTCCCCACAGCAAGAGAAGCTTTATACATCCAATTCAAGGAAAGAAAAAAAGCAGTGGGTTGAGAATTAACACACTTTTGAGATAATGCATAAAAAGCAGCACATTTACAGGAATCTTCCTTTTCCCCCAGTGCCTTCTATTTGAAGTCATCCTGAAATAATGGCTCTAAAAGGGTGTAAGGCTCAAAAACGTTTTGGATCTTTAATTTTTGTGACTTCTCTCTCTCTCTCTGAGAGGATGGTATAAATCAAACATGGATGTAGTCTGTGATGTTATCTCTGAGGGTTTTGAACAGTGAGAAACGGTTAAGAAGCATGACAGTATGTAAGCACACCACAGCAGGATTAGAGCTTGATCTCGGAGCACTTGATTGTTTCCAGCGTTCCCATTTATTCCCATCCTGCCACGGGTATTCACCTCCCCGCCTTCTACTCCCCCTTCACTCTCCACATCTTGGCAGTTTGTCCATGTCTGCTCCTGTGATTCAGGAAGCTCGCATCCCACACTGTTTACCTCGAGCCAAGCGGCTCTCAGATGGACAGAATAAAAAAGGAAGAGAGTTTACGAGGGACAATCAAAGGCAAACCGTTGTAGGCCATTTATAGTTTGCTAGTTTGACTGCGCTCCCGTGGCCGAGGCAGGAGCTGTATGGTGCAGGAGAGCAAGTCCTATCTGAGGCAAAGCCAGCAAGGCCCTGAAAATTTGACAGAAATCAGTTGAGTAGAAGGGACCAGTGAAATTGTGCAACCTCCTCTCATCCCTGCAATCCAGCACAAACATCCAGCACGAACTACAGACGGCCACGGAGACAGTGCCAAGCTCAGTTTGATGTTTCATTCGCACACTGTGTGTTAGTTCTGGGGTTCTGTGTACATCATTATGTCTGTTACATATCTTTATGTTCAAATTGGATATGTATGTTTTTTGCCCAATAGTTTTGTTTGTAATTTCTGTTGTGAATCTCTTTGATGCATTGCAATGATGCTTTGCATCTTTAAGTAAATGACAAATTAATGGACCATGAGTGAATCAGTGGAGCCTTATAGAGGGGAAGAACAGTGAATGCTTTGAAATGCACTCTTCTGTATTTCTATGGTTATTTGTATTTTTTTAGCCAGACTTGTGTTGACTTTACAAACATTGCGAGTTCACACTGTTATTTACTTGACGCCTTTCTGGACACAAGTAGCTTTTAATATGGGTCAAATGTAAACGGTGCCGACAGCAGAGGAAACTGTGCCTGCATGTGTACAGTATGATAAAGAGGTGTGGGGGAGGGAAGTGAAAGCTGAACAGCAAAGAAGGAAACACAAATGGTTTGTAATTACGCATTTATTCAAAGGCCTGGAAAGATGTTTGGCATGTCTGATCAAGTGTTCTGTTAAATAAACTTTTACCTGCATGAAAATGATTCATAAATCAAAGTTTTGATGGATCAAGGAAGTTGAGAATGGAAACTTTCCATGCAGATGAAGAGGGGAACTGTGGGACTTTACATCTCATTTACTGGAGTAATCAAGATCAGCCTTTCAGACGTTCATCCTTCTCTTGGATGCTGGTGACAAAACACTTCAGAAAAAATATGTTAAATTAAGTTTAATCAACAAATGTGCAATATTCTGCTGAATTTGGCCCTCACCTACTGCAGAGTTTTAGCCATTCAGTGATGCATCTCTGTAGGTATCAAAATGAGCCCCTATGAATTTGAGTGCATTTTTTTGTTTTAAATGTTAAAAATGAAGGTGCTAAACTGTTTTTTTTTTTCTGTGTTTCTTCATATTTGCTGCCACCATGATTGTCTGTGGGATGCGCTCACAACAGGTAATATAATTCTTTTCCTCTTTTCTTTTCCTTATCCATGTTACTCTGCTACATTCCGGTCTGCAAATAACGGTGTCAAAGACGGCAATAATGGCAGTTATTTATTACATGTGACCTCACCTGGGCTTGGAAAATACATATTACGCCGCATAATCTTCTGCTGGAGAGCTGCACTTAAATTATCCTTGCTGTCACAGTGAAAACAGAAAAGATGCTGTGGAGAAAATGTGCGTTCTGTGTGTCTGCGTGCTTTTTTTAATATAGCATACTTTATAATAACGTTTGGTTAAGGGTGGAGTGGAAACAACAAAATGTGGTTCAGGGTCACTGGAATGTTATAAGGCTTGCTGCTGGAATTTCCAGAGCATTATTGCAGCATTGTATTTTTGGCTTACCTTGTATAAAAGAGGAGGAAAAAAAATCGGACTGCAGTGGCATCCAGCAGTTGTTTTGAACCAAAGAGGGCGGGTCTGCCGGTCTGTGTTGAACACACTTAGAGCGTCACTTTAATCCCCTGAGGCCCATCTGGTGTTTGTGTGTGTGTGTGTGCATGATATCACACTGCCCTCATTCACAACTGTCCATATTTATAATCCTCTGGCGAAGCTGTGCACCAGTATATGCCTCCACTACATTGTTGTTGTTTTTGCTCCTCCTGCCTCTCTTCCTCTGATATTCTGTAATCCACATTTCATTTTCTCCTGCAAAAATCGCTGTAAACTTCCATCCTTTTGTATCTTTACATTGACAGCATTTACCTTGCAAACATCTTTTTTCATCTTCTCCATCTCGTTCCTCTGTTCTTTCTCCCCTTTCTGCCTTTGTCTCGCTTCAACTCCTGCTGCTCTTTCATGCTATGATGATAGATTATTTCAGTGATTGTTGAATATTTCTGTCATGTGTTGTTCAAAGGATTCTGTATTTAGATGTTGAGGAACGTGGCATTATGGCTCCTCCGCCTGCTGTTTACCACCTGACTGCGAGAATCATCCACTGTCAACATTTCCGGGTTATTCAGAGGTTACATTTGTGTTCGGTCTTCATCTCTGGAGCGTTTAGGTTTCTTTGTCTCTGCTTGTACCCGTTTCCCTCAGGTCGGCTTCAACCCCTGTTCTTTGTCTCGGTCTCATGTTTTTGTTGTTATCTTGTTGTCTGTTATATCATTAATGCCTTCAAGGGAATATTGTTGCACTCTAAATGTCACAGTGTGGCAGGCCCTGTCTCCTTTGTTTTAGCAAACAAACATCAGCCTGGCCAAGGTCCTGTCCTCATACCACATACATTCTGCTAGCTCATCTCAGCTTCAATCAGGCGCTTAGATGACGGCCGCAGATTATGAACTGATTAATTTGCAGGGGAAGATTTCTGGGGGCCAGAGGAGAGGTGAAAGCAGTGAGCTTCGCATCAAGGATTATCCAGACTTATTGGAGGGAATAAAGCAGCCTATGGATGGCAATCTGCTTTCCATCCACACAGATTCCCTTTGAATTGATGTGCGATGTTGTACTACAGGAACACTGGAGCAGATTGTGAGGGGCCTCCCATCAGTCAGATACATAGCAAATCAATAATAAGATAATTTAAACCGGTTGAAAATCATTTTAAAATTTCAGGAAATCACAATGATTTCAAATGATTTTGGTGGTAAAATGATTATATGCTATATAATACTTTGCTGTTTCGCAATGAAGTGAAGAGATCAGCTAATCAATGCTGATCAAATCTGGCCCTGTGTGCAGAGATTTCTTCAGATTCTTGAATGTGATCATGATAATGTGTGATTCCCAAATTAGGTTTAATAACAAGATGAAAAAATAAAACATGAATGTTTTGTTGGTGTGTCCACTGATTCCAGTCGTCTCTGGTAAAGCTTTCCAAAAATGCCAGGTAAACGATAACAAATCCTCAATCCACATGGCTCTGTACATTTCTGGGTAGATGTGCTGCCCTTCAGCATCTGTTATGATTCTGGCTTTTTAAATAATTACTCCATGGTACACAATAAGTCAAGGAAATACATGTGCATATATACAATCTGCAACAACTGTGGTACCAGAATTTTTACCCTTTAATCCAACAGACATGGATTTATATTTCCAAGCTGGTGTGTTGCCAGGTCTGTGGCGGTGCTGTTTCAGCTCGACTCATCACAGAATTGATCCAGATTTTCTTGTTCTCATCTTTCATCTGCAATTTATACAAATATTCAATGTTATGCAAATTCTGCCATTAAAGGAGTGTAAATTCTGTAGTAAAGGTAGTAAGTTCTAGTCCAAGGCAAATTCAGTGAAGTACTGTAGGCATACTTACTATATTCCAGTGTTGGAGGTGAGGTGGCTTTTGTTTACCATAAATAGCCTGTCCCATTTCATCATAGAAATGTAATATGTAGACCTGCAGATCCTGAGCATGAGATCAGTGTTAAACTAACAGCCCAGCTCATCAGACAAACAGTCTGTGATCTTTACACATGTTGATCAGCTGTTACACCTACATCATGTTTACATGCAAATTTCTGAATAAGCCTTACTGGATGTTGGAACAAAACACACCATCAAGCTTAGGCAGAGTAAACTCTATTCCTGTGAAGAATTCACTGTAATCAACATTGGCCTTTTAATGTCTTGACTTTTCGCTGGATGCATGGACGGTTGTTTATCCAACAGGAGTGTGTTTTGATTAACTTTTCAGATCGATGCGCGTTAAATAAGAACAGACTGCTGACCTCATCCACTGCAGACATGTTGCTATCAACGTAAATGGATGCCTGATGTTCCTGATGGTGTCCTCGCAGCACTGTCTGCCGTGGTGTGTGTGTGGAGATATGAGTAAGGTGTGGGTGGTTGGGGCTGAAATGCCCACATGTTATTGAGGTGCCTGTGGATGGTCAAGTTTGTCTCAGCGCATATTTATGCATGTGTGTGCTTTTTCATTGAGCAGCGTGGACACAAATAAGTTGAAGTGTGTTTGTGTGTGTGGGTGTGTGTCAGTCAGGGAACAGCTCTCTGCAGCTGGCCCATGCTTGTACACCCCTGGGCCACAGAATTCGAAGCAATCCATCCTTTAAATGCCAGGAGTCCTTGAAATCCAGAGCTGCTGTTGATGCATCATTGAGAGATTTATGTTATTTAATATACTGTGTTCATCCCAGAGATTGTGATGAATATCCCTGAGGTACTACAAGCATAAGTCTGTTCAGCATTTTCTGTCCTTGTAACTTGAGAAAGCTGCAAAGCCCTTCTTATTTGGACAAGATTGTCTTAGGTGAGGAGAGATCCATAAAGGGCTGGGTTAAAGGGCTATGAAAGCAAACATAAGTAGCCACTGGAACAGGTGCTTTATTTTTTAATTTAGACTGCCATGGTATCATAGATGGATAGATAAATTGTATTATAAACACGGGCTCCTCCAGCACCCATAAAACTTTCATGCTTCATACCTAATTCAGAAAAAAATAAATAAACAGTATGATTGCTTAAAAACAATAGATGAAGACATCAAAAATGAAATGATGCCTAGGAAATATTACAGGGGACACAATATGGCCGATACGGCTATCTTGTCTTTTAGCTGAGAAACGCAGCATTTCAGTGAGCTCTAGTAACTGCTGTGACGTTATTTCCACTGTTAATTAAAACTGACAGAAACTGCTGTTGGGCTTTCCTGATTCCATCTCCAAACAGAGGTCAGGAGGGGTCAAATGCTATGCCCCCCACCCCCCCTACCCCCACCCCCCTCCCTGAGACATTGCTGTCATCCAAACATTAGTCGATTTAGTAAAAAGTTTTGACTAAATGGTGCACAGTTTGATAAATCAGTCGACTAGTTTTGGACATCTGTAGATCATATGGATCTTGTGAATTTGAGAGATAAATGAGGGGAAAAGGTACGCAGTAATTTGGCTCTAATTTCCTTTTTCTATATTTATTTATTACCACAGAAGCTGCAGACACACAACAGCTGGCTGGGGAGGAATGTGCA
This sequence comes from Craterocephalus amniculus, assembly GCA_036024015.1. Taxonomy (NCBI): domain Eukaryota; kingdom Metazoa; phylum Chordata; class Actinopteri; order Atheriniformes; family Atherinidae; genus Craterocephalus; species Craterocephalus amniculus. The sequence goes on along the minus strand of JAVQJG010111267.1, from coordinate 9,396 downwards.
GATTATATTTCCCAGGTGTGTCTCTGCACACACAGCGACCTGTTCTATTTCTGCTGCCTACTTGCAATTATTTTCCTCTATAATTTCCTTTGTTTAACTTTGTTAGTTGTGTATTGAAATGTTTTTAATTTCATCCCTACACAGACAAAAGACAAAGTGGAGGTAGTTTTTAAGCAGCTGTCAAACACCTGTGAATCAGTGTTCCGCTAATCCGTTCAAAAGGGTCTTTCTCTGTAATTACTCTGCACGTCTTTAGTTGGATGTGAGGAGTTTTCCGGATTTGCTCTACCGTAATAATTCTCAGAGGATGTATGTTTGGGATCATATCGCTCTGCCTTTGCTCCACCTCTACAACTCCCCCCCCATCAGTCTGATAACTGCCTTATCTTGATGCTATTCTTGCTCAATGAATTGTTTGGCCTTTGAAATCATAGCTGTCCTTCGCCTCAGATCCTTTGCTAAAATGAATTTTCAGCTTCTGTGAGCCTGTACCTGGAGGGATGGTCAACTTGGTATTGTGTGGTTGTGTCCAACCTTGGTTGATTAATGAAATGGTGATTTTGTGACACATTCAATAAAGTTATCTGATTGTTGTTATCGAGGGGTTTAGATGGCATCCTCTGTGGAGTGTCCTTGTGTCTCAGCAAAGGAGGAATGGTGATTAGCCGGCCGAGCAGAACTCGCCACTAATTTCTTCCTCTTTTCGTTCCCAACTGCATTAGAATTTTTATTATGCTTATCAAGTTACTAGCAGAGCCATTGTATTAATTTTTTTCTGCAAGACTTAAATATCTCTGTTTGGCTGAGTTGTTCTATTGGTCTTGTGCTCCATTTCTTTGGCCGTTTATGGCTCAGCAAGTCGACACTTAATCACAATGCTGGTGGTGTGATCACACGAACATTAAGTTGTTCCTTGTGGTTTGACCATTACTTGTCTCTCTTGCATGCTCTGAGGCTCTAATTGCAAAAATCTTAACATATTTTCTACTATTCTTCAGTGATGTATAGGCTTATATTAGACTTTTTCATATCTTTTTCATATACAATATGAAGCACACTGGCAGTTTGTCTAAATTCCATTGGAGAGCAATCCATGATTTTAACACAGCAGGTTTACTTTTCAACGAAGTATTAAGGAGCCTTTATTCCCATAACTATGCATCAGAATGATCAAGCTGCACAAGATGGCCAGAGGTGTTGTGTTGACCACAATGCATGGGAATTTCAAACAAAAGTAACAACACAAGCCATCACAGAGCTTGAATTCTTAAGCTAACATGGTTTTAGTTGCTCTTCCACCATCTAATTTGGACTAAGCTTTTATTCTGACTGCTTACACCACCAATCGGCACACTTTCCCAAGTTTGGACACCCTTTCCCAATGGATTTAATGGGACAGTGTCCAAATGTTTGTCTGGTAGTGCATATCTGTTTTTTCAGCTTCATGGGAGGTTGAGATTCATGGAAGCGGATTAGGTGTGATAAAAACAGCAAATGTTTTATGTAATGGCAAGAATAAACATGTTTACAGCCTGCTATGAAAAGGTTTTGTCGCCTCATGACAGCTGTGCAGTTGCACTGCATTTAGGCTACAGTGTAGAATCTGAAATGACTGCTGGCAGCATAAATAGCAGCCGACTGAACACCCCCGATCTCATCTCCAACATCCAGTGTGGGAAATGTACTCCGGGCTGCTTTAAGTTACTGGTGAGAGATTTACTGAATTGACTAAGATTTACCGATTCAGCTTTAAGCTAGAAAAACTAATTCAAAACCGCACCGTACCGTCCTCTTCCTTTTCCGCTTATCCGGGGTTGGGTTGCGGGGGCAGCATCCTAAGCAGGGAAGCCCAGACTTCCCTCTCCACGGCCACATCAGCCAACTCATCCGGGGGGATCCCGAGGCGTTCCCAGGCCAGCCGAGAGATATAATCCCTCCAGCGGGTCCTGGGCCTGCCCCGAGTTCTCCTCCCGGTGGGACGTGCCCAGAACACCTCCCGAGGGAGGCGTCCAGGGGGCATCCTTGAAATAGTCCTTCATAAATGAGAAGTTATACTCAGATTTCACTTGAAGTCCTTCCTTTAACAGAGTGCATATTTGTGGGGTAATAACTACTAATTAAAAGGCACAAAAGAATTTTCGAAAGTCTTCATATAGGTTACGTGGGCTGATCCTGACCAACAACCTGTGGCTAAGATATTATGAACATGTTTCTGTTCTAGCTGTTTGCTGAAATGCCATCTGGTAAACTTACAAATATAATTATTTTACTTAATAAATTAATGTGAAGAAAAAAATCACATTTCCAAAAGTGTAAATAGATATTTGTCTATAATGCAGCTTGAGTTTCATTTCATCTGCTGCAATTAGAACTATTCATTTTTTTGCATTATTTGCAAATTTAACTCATAAAAAAATGTAAACAGAGGGTACACCACTGCAAGCTGCAACTTAAAGAAAACATGAAGTTTGAACATTACACAATATTTTGACCATACTATTCCCAAAGCAGGATGTTCTTAATTAGACCACCCTGTTCCTGTGGATTTTCTGAAATGATTCCCCCACATGAGTCCCAGGTAAACATAAGACAAAATAGTTACTGAATAACTGATGAGTGCCGGAGGAGATTAGATAAAATAAGTCACACTTTCTTTTTCATAATGTGTAAGCATGAATGTTTGTGGTGTGTGTCTCTCATCTCTATCCTGCACACAACTAATCTAATTGGTTTGTCCTGCTACATCAGAGGTATGTCTGCTAATGTATTCTATCTGAGTGATGGCTCTCAGAGCTCATTTCACATGAACAATGATGATGAAAAAATGTAAATGCCCCGGTTTACAGTAATTGGTCTGGGTCCCATTGTTTGCATTGTGCCTTTTGTGATGTAAATAGTTAAGTTTGGGGCTGCCTACAACGTTGGGCAGGGGAGATTGCCATAGATACTTCCATGTCATTATATCTCTTAGTTTAACCTTTTTAATAGAAATATATGGATTCTATCAGCGGCATGGAAAACATCTTTGCATAAAAAAATTATAGGATTGGGGGGGAATGACCTTCTTCTGATCTTCTGTGCATCTCTAATGCACGCCTTCAAATGATGCTACAATAAAGGGGTTGGGTTACACGCCTGTAATTGGCTATTCATTGACATAATCTGACATCAAGTCTTGTCATGTCTAAACCGTGTCCAGCAAAAAGAGAACAAAAAAAATAAAACGTTTGTTAGAAGTTTTCAGACAAGCTTGAAATGTGGGCAATTATAATAGATTTAACACCAAATTGTTCTATCAAAAGATTATTCCCTTTTTTTTAAATTTAGAAAATATTCAATTTAGATACTAAGAATATTTTTAAACGTTTATAATAACGTCCCCTTACAGATAAGTTTGATGTTAAATATTTTGACATTAGACTTTTTAAAAAACGTATTCCTTAAATTGGTCTATTTCTTTTAGAAACAGTTTAATAAAATACACACATTTTCCCTGATGAAAACAAGCAGCATATCTGTCACAAATCCATAAACAAAAAAAGCATAAATCACCAGGCCACATCTAAAGCAATTAACTAACATCAATTATGTTAAATATACTTGTTTACACAGCAAAAATGGTGTTTTCTCTTTATTTTATGATAAGAAGAAAACATTAATTAACCAACATGCAGTCTGAATGATCCAATCCTTGCACTTAATGAGAATGTTCAGAGATTATGAGAAATTTTCTGATATTAAATCTGCCAGTTGCGCCCGTGGTGGGGGCAAAGAGCCAAGTCCCACGACCACCCGAGCAGAGAAGCCCCCTTAGCCACATCAAGCCACCGGGCCTTGAACCTGACCCCTCAGGACCATCTAGGCGAGTTACGTTGCAATCCCGCTGGCGCATTGTTGCAACAGGAGCTCCTCAAATGCCTTGAGAGATAGATAGTGTAGCCGGTGCATCCATCCAATAAAACCTCTTCTCTCCCCTCCCCGTTCCCCGCGGTGCTCCCGGTTTTGACACAGCAGACAAAACCCGCGGAGGGGACTATGAATGGCAGAGCACCGAGGAGGCCGAGGGAGAGCAAAAAGGAGGCGGTGAGCCTTTGTAGTCGGGGAGGAATGCGGAAATGTCCCCGCTCCGTGTCAAACCTCTCTGAAGGGGGTCAGGCCACATTCAGCCGGCGTGGGAAAGCCAGGCAGAGACGGAGCTCACACTTGCGAGCGCGGCTGCAGTTGCATAGGCCCATCCGCGGATATATGCAGGGCAAAAAGGAGAAGAAAGGAAGGAGAAAATCCAAAGATGAGCGTGGTTTTGGAGGGCTATATCACGCGTTTGCCTTTGTCCTGTGAACCCCCCCTCCCCTCCAAGCAATCCTACACACCCCCTTCTCCTCCACACCCCCTTTCCACACAAGTTGCAATGAGAGTGTGCGCAAGTTTTCGTACAGCCCTCCATCCGCTCCTCCTCCTCCCCCCTCGTTTGAGAGTCTTTGCCAGGGCTGGTGCAGTTTGAGAGATGGGGGCTAGAGCCTGAACCGTCAACTACCTGTGTGGCCCCCGCATGGAGGACAGTGGACAGGGATGCGTTTGATGGAGGAGTTTTATCCGACACTCGAACGCCTCCTCAGCATTTTGTCTGGCATGCCGACGTTACGACATTTCACTGACAGCACAAAACAAGGTAAAAGAAAAAAAAAGAACAAAAGTGGGGATATTTATACAGAATTTGACACCAAAAATGTCTGTCTGAGGCTAGAAATGTCGCTTTGCAAGCCAATAACGTTTCAAACAGTGGCACGAGCAGTTCATTTATTCGTTAGAATTTAGGCCATTTTTTTTATTATTATTGAGTCCACATACAAATAAATTGGAAAAAATTCGGAGAAACCTTCCAAGCTGATAAAAACCCTTTTAAAACTAAGCGAACACACTGTTTTACACATTTATATCGATTTGAGGTGTTCAAAGCGAGTTTTACAGTGTTTTATATGAACTGTTGCTGAAGGAAGTTTAGACAATGCAGCACGTGCTCACAGTTTGGGAGTCCTCCAACAGAAACTCTTCATACAAGGAAAGTTGTTCGCTACTTCGTTATTTTACGTACACTTGTTAACATTCTTTGTGAAGTTTGTGCGATGTTCGCGTCCCTTTCTACAACTTTTAATGCCTTTTACGACGTTAGGAAAGCTCACGTGAACATAAACACCATTGCATGTGGAGTAAGTTCTTCAATGCGCGAGCGAATTTATTTAATGCAAAGCTAGCTTAAAAATCGGATGGAAATGTGGCAAAATTGTGTTATTTATTTTTTTTAATGATTTTTTTTTGTTAGTGGTAGGAGGACATGAGTTGAAATGCGTAATAGGAGGAGGAGGAGTGGAAGCTGGAACGCAGCTGTGCTTTTTTGATAGTCGGAATAAAACATGATGACAGTCCTGTTAATGCCTACCTGGAGCACTCTTTGACCAAATGTGACAAAGATGGTATCTTCCTCCATCTGTGTCTCCCTGTCATCTAGGCATCGCATGTGCCAACTTTTTTCTGTGAATATGTCTTTGTGAGAAACTCTGGCTCGTCACCCTCCCCGGGATTCCCCGCAATATTTTCAACAAGAGACGAAGAGAGACAGAAAGGGAAAAAAATCAGCAAAAATGGACAGAGAAAGTATTGGTACTCTTTATGAGACTGTGGCGGAGATTGGAGAAGGCGCCTACGGGAAAGTGTACAAGGCCAGAGATTTGAAGAACGGGGGACGGTTTGTAGCCCTAAAAAGAGTTCGCGTCCAGACGGAGGAAGAGGGAATGCCTCTGTCAACTATCCGGGAGGTGGCGGTACTGAGGCAGCTGGAGGCGTTTGAGCACCCCAATGTTGTCAGGTGAGTAAAGGAGTAGAGGTGAGCCAGCCTGCTGTATGTATGTTTGTGTTTGAGAGTGGGGTAGTGTGTGTGTTTGTGTGTGTGTGTGTGAGAGAGAGAAAGAGAAACTTTACGTGTTACACTAAACACCACTTCCTTTTTGAGGGTCTGGCGGCAACATCGACTCATATGACCTTTTTTGCAGAGCTCAGCCTGGTTTGCTCATTCAGCACATGTTCTGCTCTTTAGTGCTTCTCAGCCCAACAGCATGACACCACACAGGTAGGCACACACCTGCCAAAATATGTGAGCGTTGTGCACTTCCTGTTTGGTGGAAAACCCTGCTCCTGATGTCATTATTGGTTGGCTCCAATGATCATGCAGTGTATACCTACATCATCATCACATCATACATATTTTTCACATGCAAATGCTTGTGAAAGTTCCTGCAAAAGTGAAAGCTTTCAGATTGTGTATTCCAAGATCGAACGTATTAAAGTTATGTTTTTGTACTCCTATTTTGGGATGGTTAAGGTTTTAGTCAGTAACTCTTTGCCACGTGGGAGCATTTGTGATGTTTCAGTTTGGGCTAGATCCTTCTTAGTTTACAGTAATTGCTATTAGATTATAGCTATGATTTCCAATCGCTCTGGACATTGTCATGTCTAAAACACTCATTTTTTAGCCTATTTGATGGATGTTTCTGGTTAAATTAACTGGTATGAAGTTCTTTTGAAAACGGCCAACTCGGCCAATTTGACGGGAAAAAGTTCAGAATTCATAAATTTTTTTAATCAATCATAGCCTCCATGATTTCAGCAAATTTAAACAGAGTACTAGCAAAAAAAGTAATGATATTATATATTCCTAATTTTCTGCCGAGTTAATTTTATAAAATGTCATTTCATTTATGATTGAAATGAATTCCCACAATTGGGTAAAACTTTTCAACCTCAAATATTTAACAAAGCCATGGGTGTCACAGATGTCTATCCTCTTAAAAAAAAACTTTGCCACATTTACCATCACAGTTTGGAACTGACTATTTATTTAAATATGACGGCACTGGTTTTATATATTTAATACAAAACTATATTATGTGTTTACTGATCAATGATGTCTTAGTGTCCTTGAACAAGACATGCAGACAATTCCTGCTCTGTAACATTGATTTGATGTTCAGAAAGCACTACATGGTTTATTTCTTAGTTCCAACATTGCTGGCTTTGCACACAGTTCCCATTTTCTGTCAGTTTTGTAATGAATTGTTCATTTTCAGGGCAGTAATCAGTGCGTCATATGTTGGCTCAGGCCAAGGTCTGACCTTGTGCTTGTTTTAGTATGGAATATGGAGTGCTTTGGGATTCAAGGGGAAGCTCTAAATTGAGAGATGGCTAGTGCCCTTGTCTGTAACAGTAAATCCCCAACGCATCTGTTAATAATGAAGTCTAATTGTAGTCAAGTTTGTCCTCACTGGAGGATGGAGACATAATCAAAGATTTAAACTGGTTTAGATTTTTTTTTCAGTCATTCTATAAAGCATTGTTGTTAAGAATATAATATAACATTTGTTCCTGTAAAACATCTCAAGAGTGGAAACAATCACAGAAACTTCACCATCTTAGCCAGCTAGCATATCCAAGCAGCTTGGGCCAGGAGAAGGGCATTGTGGTCCTTGTGTGCAACTCCTAGCAACCCTTGGATGTTTGTAATGCGGCCCATTATTCATTCCATATGTTCAGTGTCTGCTGAGAGCCCCTATTGTAGTCCCAACAATCAAGCGGTGAGGGGCGTTTAACCTCGGCGCTTCAGGAAGAGTGTGCCCTCTATTCTGTGACATCACGCCTGGTACTAATACCTTGATCGAAGCATGTCTTACGTCTGACTCCGGCATGTCCAAGTACTCTCATTACAAGAGTCACATAACACTTTGGACATAAGCAAAGTTCCTGACAGATTTAATCATTTCTATGGTGTCTGTCCTTTTGCTGTAAAAAGCAGGCTGTTAGAATTTTTATGAATATATCCTTGTAAACATTGGCAAAAATCCAAATAACATTTGAATATAAGAGGTTAACTAAATGAATAGTTTGAATTACTGTATGCAGATATATTAAGCGTATCTTTTCTGATCTCACCTTTCTCAGTTTTAGGCTAGAAGGTACCACTGGCTCCCAGTAGCCAGTCAGGGGTTTAGTAGAAACTTAACATTCATTTGCTCATTTCCATAAACTGTGCTATCAGATACCAGAGATTTAACAAAGCCTTTTAGAAGCTAAGGCCATGCTTTGTTCTGTTTTAAGAGTAACCCGTAACACAACATGCATCAGATGACTATTGATTTTTGGTCCTTTTTTTCTGGTGTTGTCTTGATGAAAGATGCTGCTTCTGCAGCAGCTACAAGAGGGTTCCACTCAACATCCCTGAAAGTACCAAGAGTTGTCATAGTGCCTGGTGAGGAATGCTGCTTATAGACCCCAGCTCTTTGAGAAGGACATACTGGATAGTTTCCTTTCTCCACAGCTTTTCATCAAAGCTTGCCTTGGTAGGTCTGCCGACATAATCTGGATTCTTGGCCTGAGTTGGTTGCCTAGTAAATACAACTATTAACACTGGTGTTTTAAGCTTAATGGTCTTCAGTTTTCTAAAGCTTTTATATTAAAGGGTTTTCTCTTTTTTACAAGGCAACCTTTACTGTTATCACTTCTTTTAGTTCACATCCTGTTATTGATGAAGGTTGCTTGCCCTGTCACAGAGAAGCCATGCTAAACCCTCAGGTGCTGAAGTTTTATTGCCATTATGTTTTCTGTCCATAACTGAATTCAGAACTAAAAACAGAGAAGGAAGTTAGCATCTGCAACCCCTGGCAAAAGCTACAGAATTATCTCTTTTGGATTATCTGCATTCAACATTTGATTTTAGGAAAATGAACGAAACATGACACAAAAAAATCTGATGAAATATTTATTTCTTTGATAAAGTAGAAAATTAGTATAATCAATCAATCAAAAGGGGACATTTCTAAACAAAAACAGTTATTGTTAGGTCTAAGGGGCATCTTTCCAATGTGGACTTCATTAATGTAAAACAGTGTTCATCAGTCAGGCTCTAACATCCATGTAAGCTGATAGATCAGTTTTCATACATTTTCCTCTCAGGTTGAGATCTGAAGGTTTGCTGCTGAATGAGTTCATCGTTCTTCTGACTAATAGTTGCAGAGGTTTTTGTTCTCTGGCAAGATGCTTTAGAATCCTGAAAAACGACATCACCTTCATCAAGCATCCTTTAGAAGATTGAAGTGCCCCCATGCATTTCCTCCAGGAGTGATGTCGGCCATCTCCCCTGGTCCTTTACCTGACATGCAGGCCAGGAAACTTGCTGCATGAAGAAAATAAATCTTTGTTTCTGGAGTTGGACCGGACAAGTTCTGTTATCTCTCTTCCCAGTGGAGAGTTGTGATCCATTAATCTAATCTGACCACCTGAATTACGTGTGTGTGTGTGTGTGTGTGTGTGTGTGTGTGTGTGTGTGTGTGTGTGTGTGTGTGTGTGTGT